>VXBO01005812.1:2468-25200 GCA_013400135.1 Rhinoptilus africanus
AGCTGTTCAGCATTAGACTCAATTAACCTAACTTACAAAATGCAGTAAGACTCTAAACAACATATATTCCATAAGCATCATAAAACAAAAATGCACTTTAGAACTGACAAATTCATCGCAAGAACTGTACCTGCATATTTTCTCTCAAATCCGTGGCATCCCGAATAGGCTGGAGAGCATTCTTGAACACTTCATCTATTGTTTTAATCCATAATGTTCTCATAGAAGCATATTCCCTTGATTTCTTGCCCTTCCTCACAGAGAGGCCCCGTTTATGAGGTTTCCCACCACCCCTTCGATTAGTAATAGCCACATGCACAAACAAGGAAGCATGTGCTAAAATTTCACCAGTTAAAGACTGCAGAGGAACATGCCGATAACCAGTCTGTAGACACTCAAAGGGAATAGTGTATTGCCCGATAAACTCATCGCCAATGTAATCATCATCCAGTACTACAAAACGCACCATAGCTAGTTCTGGCAAATTTATTTGAAATTCAAAACTTTCATCAAAAATGGGATTATCCCCATTCTGATGCATAGTTTTCGTCCTTTGCTCTGCACAGTCGGCAGGGATTCCATGTATTTCAACATAGACATAAGGATCCACAACATCACCTTTGGCACCTGATCCTTTAGGTTTAGGAAAGTTTTGCCCACTAATGATTTTAATATGAAGCAGCTGAGGTGAAACTCCAGGCACGGTGTCTTTCGTATTCGCACTGAAGAAGGATACTTCTTCTCTCATGATAGCAGGACGAAGGACATAGCCACAGTTTCCATTTTGTCGAAACCAACCAATGTTAAGATCCATCATTAAGCCAGGCGTTTGAAAGTTCATTGCTACTATCTGGCAACCACATTTCCAAAAGTCCTGGGGATTCATGTTACTCGAGTCAATCCTCATAGGACTGGGGAAAACTCTGGCAAGAAAACGTTTGTTGTAATTTACAAAGTCTCCTGGGTTTTCATTGGCATATTTGCTCGCAAGCACTTCGTTAAACGAGCACACTTCCCAGTACTTCTGGAGCTGAAATGAAACTTGAAACTCTTTGAACTGCACTGATTTACATATGCTTACCAGCTCGGAGAGTTCTTTGCAGAGTTGAAATCGTTTTCCCGTCATCGAGTTTTGCTGTTCTATCCCTTCTTTCCCCACTCTCTGTGACATCTCTGCTCCTTCATCTTCATCTGTAACATCTCCTTCTAGTCCAGAACAATTAGAGGAAAGCTTCTTTGCTTTAATTAGTATTTTCCCTTTAAGTGACTCCGGTGATGGAAGATAAGACTCTTCAATGTTTGGAGACTGTGTATGTAGTTTGTCCCCCAAAATTTTCTTCATGTGTTGTACCATCACTTTCTGCTGCTTAATAGAACAATGATTTTCTAAACACAAAATAAGAGGGTATTCTGAAGCAAAAAATGCGTACTTGTTAATAATGTCAATCACACTACGGAAGACAATCTGTGATGTCATTGTATGCCCCGTGTAAATCACAGGCTCATTATCCGGACCATCCCATACATCCAGTTCAACACTTCGACAACCCATTTTAAGAGCGCGAATGTAACCTGTGATGTCAGAAGGCCCTCGAAACTGATCCTCTATCAAGTATGTATTATGAGATGAATTTATAAAATAATGAGATAAAGGTTGCTTCATATCTTGACAAACTTTTTTATGTTCTGGATCAAATATGTGGCAGTCTGGTGAAGTAAGGTAATTCGTAAACCCATCTATAGAAAGACAACCCTTTTCCTGGCCCTCTTTGGCTGGCTCATATTTCTGAATAATTTCAAGGCTTATTTCTTCCGTGACAAGTGCCATACCCTGTTCTGCTTCTAGAAACATCATGAGGTCCTTGGTGTCTAGGAATTCTTTATTGCTTGAAAACTGAACCAATAGGAAATAGATTTCAGGTCTGGTACAAAGCTCATGAAAAACTTCAATAAACTCTTCTTTTGTTACTTCAGTACCAGTTTTTTCCTTGGATCTATGTAACTCCTTGAATTTTAGTTCAATTTTATTAATTTTTAAACCAGGATTTAAGTCTTTTATAAACTGTACAGCATTACACAAGGGTATATGTCCCAAATTATCTACATCTGATTCACTGAACATTTGTGAAAGCCATGAAGTCCGCATATTATCTTGACTACTTTCTATCATATCTAGAGTATGCTTTCCATAAGAAATCAGGTATCTTAAGCCAGTAACCCAAATATTTGCAATGTCTGCTGAGTTAGCAACAAGATCTAGAGACTCATAGTTCTCTCCATATATAATTGAAAATGCACAGTCTTCTGATATCTGGTCATATATTCCATTACTGCGAAAAATATCTGTATTTTTTCCTGTTCTTACTTCTTTGATTGATTTAATATCAATCTTTGCTTTTTCAGAATCCTTTTTTGAAGGTTCCCAGCGTAGAGACTGCATATCTGCATCTAAAAGAAAGTATCGGTGATACACCCTTGAGTTGGATCGAATCTTTTTGAGCTCAGAGCCTTCAACCATCGCATTTATACAGTCACTTGCGCTGCTGATCTTCTTCTCAGTTGGCATACTGCTAAACGACACAGTCTTCTTCCGTTCACGCTTTTGTTTCGTACCATCCTGGTAAGCAAAGGGAGAAAAAAAGAAAACATGAATCAGTATGATTTTGCTCAATATCGAAATAGTCTCCAACCTACAGCTGAAAGTTCATTAAGTAGTTCAAGGAGGTCCAGCATATGCGTGATGACCAGTGAGACAGAAATTCGTAATGAAATAAAAGAAAATACTGATAATGGTTTAATGTTTGTTCTTGCCTGTGTGAGGAATCTTCTAGGGCCTTCTTTTTAATATTTTCTATGAACAAAAAAATAAACAAAGCCAGTTTTGAATGCTAATGAAATAACAATGCTGTACAAATGCACTTTATATTATCAATAATAACCTATTTACAGAGATAACGGGTTCTACAGCCAACGCAGCAGGAAGTAAGCTTTCCTCTGAGTCCCTATAGAGTCCTACAGATAACTGCTGAACTTTGTCAGTACAGAATACAAGGCTTTATATCATGCCGACAGGGTCTTCATGAACACCACTAGGGAAACATCAATACACACTTAACTACATAAAATCCACAGGACATGACCATTAAACAAAAAGAAAAAAAATAAAAAGAAACAATAATGTAATTTAGCTATCTTTGTTTGCTGTTTGTATTAAGTCAAACTGGTGGAAATAAATGAGTAACAGACCACTCAAGTATAATCAATTTCATGAGAAAGAACTGAATTTAAGAAAACTGTGGCTTTGTTTTCTGCATTTTCTGAGATTGAAAAAATGCTGTGTTTTGGGTTTTTTTTAAAAGCATCATGTGTCTTGATAAGCTAACTTTAGTCCAAAATAATACTTTCATGATATAATCTTTGTATGCTAGATATCCTATTTAGAAATACTTTTCCAGCTTTATACAAAAAGAATGTTGATTTTCCTTTGAATAGTTTTCCATCTGAAGTATGTTTCAGTGCAAATCAGCATTGCTTATATGGCAGAAAAGAGAGAGAAAGAAAACTTTTAACAACTGCAACGCTGAACAGATGTTCAAATAAAAACCATTCATTAAAGAACATATTTCCAGTTCAGGGCATATGTACTGTATGTTTAATTTTATTAAATTAAAAATGTGGAATTCTGGGTATCTATCTAATTTTAAAGCATCCAAAAAGCCTTTCATTGAAAACAATGATTATTAAAGTAAGCAGACTTAATATTTTCTGTTCAGTGTTTGAGAAAATTAACCAACCATAGAATTCTTGCACCTTTCAAGACAGCAGAATTTGCTTTATGCAAGTTCTCAAGAGACCAGTAAAAGTGAATAACCCTACAGAGGACTGTTTTATTTCTAACTCCAGATCAAACACCTGCAATAGATACTGCACAGGGTTGACTTGGAACCTCATTACATGTTGTCTGGGCGTGAAGACTGCTTTTAAACAAAAGCAAATTTCTTTAATTAAAAAAAAAATAATTACAAATGTGATTTTTGTTTACAAAGATTTTTGTTCTATTTTAAACCTAGCTTCTTGTCTGGCTACCTGTCTATCTACACCTCCTAACCTGAGAAAGTGGCAAGTGACAACCCCATAATCCTGTCTCCTAGGATTTGGAATGAAGCATGCTGAAACTCCTTAATGCTCCTGGTTTCTCAGTCACAGATCTGGGAAGGGAATTTATTTCTTGAACTCTTCAGTGAAAGACAGCTGACGGATAACCTCCTGACCCCAGAACCATCAAGGCCTGGAAGTATGACCTTGCCTGACCATGATTAGTATTTACCAAACACAAGGAATGTCTGTGCCTTTCTCCATGATCATGATTGTATCTGATTCAAGACAGTGAATGGCAAAAGAGGAAAATATCTGCCATTTCTTGATGTCATCTGATGTAAATAGCTCCATCTGAACGCAACCCCATTCCCAACTCTAGTTACCTAAAGACTGAATTGGAATTTACACATGCTGATCAGAGGAACAATTCAATCTACCACACTTGCAAGACTATTTGGCTCGCCTGCCAGATGAATTTGAAGCCAGTTTGACGGTATTCTGCTTTTCTGCAGGGTAAAGCAATCTCACCACTTGACTTATTCATATAAAGCCTGCTAGCGGTAGACATCACTGTCTGAATGGGACAACCGTGGAGAAAAAATTTTAAATTAAGGAATTTGTCACAGCTCTGAACTCCCAAAGTTCCTTGAGAAGTTTTGGCTTCTCCAGAGATCAATGACCCTGAGCTACCAGATTGCCTGTGCAAGTCCTCATCCTGACAGAGACATGGCAGTAACAATCAATCTGCATAAACAGAAGAACTTAAAGGATATTTTCCCAAAGACACTGGCCAAAATTATCCACCAAATAAGTGACTGTATGAAAAAAAACAGAAGAGAAACTCTCACTCATAAGCTGAGAATGCAACTGCATAGAGTGTGCACAAACTGTATGAAACCGTTTTGTGACTCTCAGATATATAGTCTGGCATGGAGGAGGCGGCAGACATATTCTGCTATATGATGTGGAGGATTTCACCCTGAAAGTGGGGGGGCAAGCACGAACTGGGTCGGGTCTCTCATGGCCTTAAGCCTGTCTTGAATCAAAAAGACTGGCACATCAGAAAACTTTATGTATCTGAAAGAACACAGGAGTCACTTCTCAACATTCATGAGACTTACATGTTCTTGATGCTGTTCAAGACGCTCAAAGTGAGCCTGGCTCTAGAGTGCAGACGCCCAATTCTGTCCACAGCAGAAGTCTTCATATTATAACAGGTACTGTCATCATAACTCAGAACTTCCCCTAAAGCCTGCCTGTTCTTCAGAAGACTTTATCTTCGTAACCAGAATGACCACCTCATCAATACATTTCCTAAAACCACCTGTGCCGCATCCAAGGTCACCTGCAAGAACTTTTGAGAAACAGACTAGACCACAGATAAAATTGTTGTGAAACTTTGCTAATATCTGCTACAAGTGACAACACAAAGAGTTTAGTTTATCCAGGAGCTGGTAGCAACAGAAAGCAAAGTATCTAGCATTTTAAAAAACAGAAATAATCCCAGCTGACATCTATGGCACTTAAGAGACAGAGACAGCTGGAGAAAAGAGCAATCAGGGAAGAGTTTCTCCATGACAATTTTGGTTTTATTCCTCTCAGGGTACAGGCAAATAAATGGCTGTGTGACTAAGACAGCACTATCTACAAAACAGAATTCTGGAAACAAAGAACCTTGAATTGGACACTGAGAGATACGCATATCATTCCTAAACAGCAAAGCTTTTAAAATATGCAACTTTATGATAAAAATTACTTAAAGAGCAACTCCAATAATCACGAGTACTGATAGGGACAGTGGTGGAGTTCAAACAGAGATTTGGTAATGTAATAGATCAGAAGGATAGAGGAAACAATGAGTAGTGCAAGATTGGTAAACATCTACTAAAGGAAAGTACGCAGAGAGTGAACTTTACGACCTGTAGAGGCCCCAATGAATCATGCCCCAGAAGAAACCATGGGGAAAGCAGTACTTCAAAAAATACTCAATCCCGGTGTTAACCAAGAAGTTTAGGCACTGCTCAGTACAGTGGGATCTATAACACTTTGAGCAACTTACAGCCCCAGGCAGGGGCTCACCACCCCCCAGGAGGTGGGAAGTGAGGGGCTGCCACCAGAGCACTGCGTGGGACAGTCCTTCCATCTGCCAATACAGCATGGTCCTTACATTTGCCACTGCAAACTTCAGAGATGTGTGTCTGTGATCCTGCCTCTCTCCACGACTAAAGCAGCTACCTGCAGCTTTGATGAGGTACTTATGCTAACTGGGATTTGAAGGTTAAAGCCTCTATCTGCATTTAGCCCATTACGGTACTCCTTTTGGGACAGAGGACTGAAAAAGAAAAGACAACAGTAACAAGAGGAAGTGGCAGAATGACACATTTTTAGAGCACTCGTCTGGGAAGTGAAAGTCCCTGATGTCATTACTCCATAAACATTTTGCTTGGTGACCCTGAATGCAAAACGTACAAACAGTCCATGCAGCAGGGACCTGAATTTTGTCCTCTCAGAGGAATACTCACCTCCCCAGGTGACAGATCCTGCTGCTTCTTGTTTATGCTTTAACCATACAAAATTTCCATTCGTGTTTATATACCAGAGGTCCATCGCAAGTGTGGAAGGCAGCTCCATCGTAGCCTTGAGAGCATGCAGCAAGCGCACGAGGAGCTGAGCGTTTGAAGATCCCCAAGCAGAAGTACTAGAGCCCAATCACTCAATGAGTAGGTGAGTGCTCTGCCAACCAAGCAACTATATAAAAAACAAGGCACAAGACACCTTCCCTCACCCCCAGCACCTCACTGCAGGCTTTTTGACTGTAAATGGCTAAACTTTCACAAAGTGTGAAAAAACTCACACCATGTATCGATGGAAGGCAGTCTACAGGAGCCACAGCCCCAAGAATGTCTCCTTAAGTAATCCCAAACAGGCTTAGAAACAAGATGGATGCTGAGTCGTGCAGCCTAAAAAAAAGATGCCAATGTCTGTATGTATGTGTAGTAACAAGACTGCAACCATGTACAGTGTCTCAAGAGCTTTCCAATAAATCAAACTGGTATTGCATGTAAGATTTAAGCGACAGGTTTGTGAATCTGAGCAACTACCAGTGTGTAGGTGAGAACACAGGCCATGCCTAAGTTTGCTTAATTTTATTTTTTCAAAATCCTACTATAATGTCATATAGCATAAAAGTCATTTAATACACAACTGTATCCAAAAGTTGTGATACAATTCATTACTTTATGACGAGAACAGACAGCCTAATGATCTTCATGATGAACAGAGTGAACTACTGTTCTGGCACTATGCAACTCACTGATGACTTGCTTTTATAGTGCATGTGATACTTAAGTAGCCAATTTGAGTACGAAAACTGCCTGTCTTCATCAAACGCGATGCAGCAGCAATTGCAAAATCACCTAGCTTAACAAAATGATGTATAACATAAGCCTATTTCAGGAAGTGGTTAGCTAAAAAAAATCGAAGCTTTGTTTATTCAATCAAGATTCTTAAGCATTTTTCTTCAGAACCCTGCAAAACAACCCCCCTGAATTTTATAGATTTTCTTTATACTTAAGAGAAGCATTCAGGTATGTCTATATATAGTTAGGTCTATTCAAAGGAAATAAAACACAGATATTTAAGGCAGTATTTTATATGGTTAGACTCGATGATCTCAAAGGTCCCTTCCAATCACGAAGATTCTACGATTCTATGATTTTAAAATATTCAATTTCTAAATGTATTTTAAGAAAAAAATTATAGTATCAGGAATTTTTTCTTTTCCAAGGTTTCACCTGTGCTTTTAGAGATGTAAAGAGATACACAGGTAGACGTAGATCAGCAAATAAGTTACAAATATGTCAGTATCAAATTATCCTCTTTATAAATACTTTCATCACAAGAATATTTAGGGTTTTCTTTGAAAAAAAATCTTTAACCGATAAGGTAGTGAGAAACAGGGCGACTTATTTTTTCAATCACAAAAAAAGGAATTAATTATTATGTATAGGTTACCTACATACTGCTGCCAGCTCATTCCAGAACACAACATGCAGCACTATAAAAGAAGCTAAGCAAGTTTTTATGTTAAAAAGTCAATAGAAAAAAGAAAGGAAAACAACAGGTAACCACAATCAGTAACATTTCATTATTGTTACACAAAATTTAGCACTGATTCCAAAAGTTACATCCAGCTAAAAGCAGAGTGAAAGTCTTTGTTGGAAGAGGGTAGGGGAAAGGTAGAAAAGGGGAGGAAAAGAAGAGAGAAGGTCGGGCAGGAAAGGCATTTCCCAATTAGAAGCCATGTCCTCGAAGGCAGGAGGTCTACATCCTTGTGTGGTGGTGCGAACCCCACACACGCACACTTTAGGCCACTTGGCACAAATTCCTCCCCATCTGGGCCAGTAATAGCAAAATGCACCAGAACACTACACAATGGTCTATCACGAAAGAAAGAAAAGATGGAGAGTAATGGACCAGAACACTATGGCAACCCCTTAGCGTGCCTGGCTCACGCAACTCCCACTGTTTGAAAATAATAACTGTAATCAATCACTCCTGACAACATATGGATCATGGCCACAGAGGCAGGGATACCAGGACCCCAAGATGGAGCAAGTTCTGGGCTTGCGTAACCAGTGGAAAGTACCAGAATATTCCACTGTCTGAGTTCGGCTAGAGTAGAAAAGTACCTGACAAAAGTCAATTATCTTGGACCCTACAAGCAGTGATTCTACCAAAACCCTCTGAGCTCTCCTGGATGGCGGTGGGCTGTTCACAGCATCTCCCCTGAGCTGGGACACCGCTCAGGCTGACACTTCGAGGATTAGAAGGCCAGGGTGAGCCAACCCCTCTAGAGTCTCAATTTTCGCCTGTTATCGCCGATGCATTGTGAGTATTTACTCTAGACTCAGAAAAAGGGATAATTTGATTTGGGATACCTTATAGTAACTTAGTGTGAATCTTGTCATCTTCGAATCTGTAATTAAGTCGCCGTTCAATTATTTTGTTAAATCACTTTGTAAACCTTTAAATCAGTTAATGATTAAGTGCTGCTAGAATTCAACCTCTTGATCTACCTCAAATCATTAAAAAATTTTGAATAGCTGCTAAATCATAACCGTGTCAAATATTTCTATCCATGACACCTAGCTGCACCCTCTCTCAGGCTAATTCTCCTGGAATCAACAGTGCAGCAGAAGAGGCTACTGACAGACACCAACCAGCCTCTCTCCACCAGCCAAGTATCCACGTTCTCCCTAGTCAGTGCCTTTTAAGTTGCTATTACTATGAGATTCTAATACAGTGACCCAAATTCACCAAAAAAGCATGTACTCTCTAATGCATTAACACAGCTGTCCAAAGCTTGCAGAGCACGTGAGAATCAAAACAAGAAAAAACTCTCCAAGTCATTAGCGGTTCAGCTGACAGAATCCCAAACACTTCGGAAATGCCACATATTAAATCACATCGTGTACAATAGTTTCTGAATGGAACTGTAGCCATTGTTTAATGGTACACAGCACTGAGCAGTTGTATTTAAGACAAAGTAAAGAGTCCTCAACCGAAATAACAGGCATTTGGAGGGAGACAAAACATCAGCTATTTGGAAAACACAGGGCCTCCCACTCGTCCTGAATCACTACCTTTGAGCTCAGCATTTAAATACTTTTCCAAACTGGTATCTGCTGTTTGCAGAAATCTTTTTGAGAGAAATATACTTTTTCAGTGTGTGGTGGGTTGACCTCAGCCAGACTCAGTTACACAGTGTTATAAATAACAGTGAGGAGGAAAGAAAAATACGAAGATTGGCTGCACAAGTAACAATTCTCTTTTTTTTAATCTATTTTTACGAGGAGAATTCTATTATTAAAGGAGCACAGACACAGGAACAAGTCTTAGCTCAATATTCAAACAAAAATTATCTGTATTTATTTCAGATCAGCTAATTGTGTGGTTTAGGAGACAGCTATGCCAATTCCCTTTTTAAATCCTCTTCAAAACATTCTGTTCTGTCTCTTTCTCTTCCTGCCCCAGCTGCATCTCCCTTCTCCTCACCTCAGGTCCTCAGGCACACATTAGCACCTGTAAGTTAATTTACCTCACTACCTCAGGAAACAAAAAATCTCTTTTTTGCTGAATTAGTTTTCTGCAATTTTAGCAACCTGAAACAACTGGCCACGTGCATCAGGTAAGTATCAGAGCTGGTTCAAAATAAACAGTAGAAACAGAATTGATTAAAAATGGGACAAAAGAACAGAATCACTCACTTTCATCAATAAATTAAAACAACTAAAATCAATGCAGTTGAAACTGTTCTGTTGAAATTAGTTCCTACATGAGTTGACAAGGGAACTTCATGTCATTAGAGAAAACAAAATCCCTCATCTTAGGCCACCTCAAAGAATGTACATCAACAATTTCATACACATGTTGAACAGAAATGCAAGGTGTAAGAAAGAACTACCAACACCATAAAATAACAGAATCAAGGTTCTCAGGGCTCCTTTGTTTAATTTTGTTCTGCCTCACTTTAAGAAACCAGGACACCAGAAAATTTATATTATATGAGAGATCACTGCTACACTACCTATAATAAAGAGCAGAGAAAAACAGTAGCCTGTGTTGTCCTTGTTGCTTTTAGAGCAGACAATTTAACTCAGTTAAAGACTGTGACTGCAATGAGCAGGGAAATAACAGGATATGGGGTTGCAAACAGAGTCTTGATTGCAAAGCTTTCTTTGTAAAACTTCTTACTGAAGAGATTATTAATCACTTCATCAGCTTAACAAGAAACCATTGTTTTAATACTTTTTTTATGTTGCCATCTGAAGTATCCTTAGGTTCTTCAACATTCAAATGCTCTCACAGTATGTCACAGAGGAGCTTTCCATGAACCTCTGCCATGAGGTTCCACCAAGGTTCCACTTCTTCCACCAAGATGTCCAAGACATCCACAAGGATGCTGCCACCTGATCCCTCTTGCTCAGCTCTTCAAGGTGACGGAAGCCGAGCAATGTAAGAGAATGTCCTAATTCCAATGCTAAAACTCTCTAAAGCAGCATGAACACATTTAGTGTCTCAAAACATTAAGTGTATTATAATCCTCACTGTTAGTGTTTGCAGTCATAGTGGTTAAGTTTTACGAAAAGAACTAAAAGAGAAATGACAGCTTACTTAAAAAATGTTGTTCACTTAAATGACAGAACAGTGGTTACACAGACAGCTCCTGGTTTTCCTCCTTTTCAACAGGTGTTTTGAAGTTTTAATTATGAGCATCAGTTTTCACCATAACAGAGGCTATATACCAAAACAGTTTAGCCATCTCTTCTTAGGGCCATGAATCTAATGGCAAAACATATGCCTGATCTCTTTAGGATCAATTAATTAGATTATTAAAAACAAAATATTAAATCAAAGTGGTATTTCAATATATTAATTCAGCACACACAAATCCATGTGTTTTTCAAATATATGTGAAGTAAACAATCTGATGTTGCTTACTCAGCTGAAAATAAAGGACCTGTAACTCCTTATACTGTGTTTGATGTTGACCTAAATTTAAAAAAATCATTTATAGCAACTAAGACTTCTCCATTCTGCAGTTTCATGCTGCCAAGTATGTTTGCATTATGGCGGCAACTACCGTAACTCAAAGAAATGCAGTTATGTTTACAAAGCAATACACATAATGAGATAACTTCATAATATTATACCTGAATATTAAAATACAGTAGTAAAAATGACATTCAAACACCACTGAGATTTTCTTTCAGATGTATATCTGCATATTTATGATAGTAAAATAAAGGGTCATTTGGGTTCGGGGGTTAATTTGCAACACAGATGAGCAGGGGAAAGGGAAAAAGAAGTGTCTTACCTCAAAGGAAAGTTAAGTAAGAAGCATCTAAGGAAACTGCCCAGACTGCTGTGTGCACTGAAGGAGCCAAAGCCTGAATTATGCTTGGCATGAATGTCTGAGTTTTTAATTTTATTGAGTCAGTTACAGTTCAGGTTTCTGGGCTGCATTTCCAGTGGAAGCAAAAGAGGTATCTACTTTTCACAACCTCAATAAAAGCAAAACATGTATATTCCAGATCCAAACAAGCAATATTTTAACAAAATTCATATAAACTACAACAATTATTTATGAGAACCAGCAGCTACTGTGTACTGTTTAGTCTTAAACTGAGGAAACTGCATTGACAAGTTTTTAAAAATTACTTAATGGTGTGAAGAGGCTAATAATCCTAGATAAGTAAGTAGAAAGTATTTGAGACTCCTAACTTCTCATATACTAAGAAATTGGTCTATTTGCCATAGTTCAGATATATTTTCATTACTATAGAGAAACGTGTGTTACAAGCATTTATTTTTTCAGTCATCGATGATCAGAAAAAGGAGTAATAGTTACACATGCTTTCAGCTTGAAGACTTACAAAGATGACAAAGCTGACTGCAGAAGATGATGCTGGAGGATTCTAACAAGGAAGTTGTCTCAACAGTTTTCAGTAGAGTTCAGGAGTGAAGAAGTCTCTTAGTCTTTGCTGCCATCCCTAAAACCAGCAAGACGTTCTTTCTGCATACAGGCACAACTATTTAAACTCTGAGGATTTTCATTTTCAGTTCTTCAATAATGTTTTAAATACACAAATGTTATAGCTAAGATACACTTTCCTGAGCATTTTAATTGAAACCTACCAACAAGATTTAATATGCAGAATACTACAGCAATCATTCTGAAGTTCAATCTCAGATTTTTTTCCAACCATTCATAGCTGCAAGTCAGTTCTACTGGTAGAAAGCACGGCATTTTTCTATTTCTTGTTTCAGTCATAAACAACAATTTGACTGAATTGGCAAAATAAGTAACTTCTGTAACACAGCTGTCAGGCTTCACAGTTTAAAGGAAAGAGACACCATGTGGGTGACTTACAAAGATAACGCAATAATCACTTTTTAAGATTTTTGTATTTACAGATGCAGCACAGGCTCTGCAGAAAGCTGCTTCACCTCTCCCTGTGCTGCTCCCCTTCAGCATGAGAGAGGAAAGAGGAGCCAAGAGCAGGACCAGCCAGAGGTGAGCGTGAGCACTGGCCTATCCTTTCCCACTCAGTAAAGTCTTCCTAGCAGCTTTTCCAAAGTTTCCCACAGGCATAAGGGCTGGGTTTGGTTTGTTTGGGCGTTGTTTTTTTTACCAACTTTCCTACCTAGCAGGCCCAGGCACTATCCTATCTGATTCACAACCCATGAGGCAATTTCTGTGCAGATTTGTGCAAACACTAAGTGTTGATCGTAAGTTAAAGACTGCTGTTTCCACATTACTTCAAAATGAGCAAAGCAGAATTAAATGAGGCTTTGAAAAAATTGACAGTGGTGCAAAAAAAGCAAGACTCATTGAAGGTGTTTTGAAACATGAAGATGGAGGTGGCAAAATAGGGAAACTGTTAAGGTACCAGCCTCTCAATGATTACCTTTGAGAATCAGTTCATGAAACTAAATCTATGGCTCTCCTAGCAAATTAAACTACTTCTGAAGAAATTAAGTACCGTAATTGTATGTATTTGTACATACATGGTATATTTCATAGTCTTGTATGACTTAAAATGGTAGAATTGCAGAAGACAAGTAAGGGATCATAGAATCATAGAATTATCTAGGTTGGAAGGGACCTTTCAGATCACTGAGTCCATCCATAAATCATTCTGAGGGACCA
Organism: Rhinoptilus africanus; assembly: GCA_013400135.1. NCBI lineage: Eukaryota > Metazoa > Chordata > Aves > Charadriiformes > Glareolidae > Rhinoptilus > Rhinoptilus africanus. Next base: position 16,282 of record VXBO01005812.1, read on the forward strand.
TGCTGAGGGACACTTTGAATGCCAACAGGGAAGTTACTGTCAGTGAGAGCTCGGGTGCCCAGGCCCTTCTGCAATTAACTGTATTAAGTTTCATCATATGAATCTCAACATTCCTATGTTCTGCATGTCACCCAGAGCTAAAGGATTCAAGAGGACAAACCACCTGACAAAAAAATCTTCTAGAGAGTGCATTGTAAGGTGCAATNATCTCACACAACCTCTCAGCACAACACTATCACTAAATCACACAATTTCACGTTCTCTGATGTGGCAAAATGTTTGTTTCCACCTGTACTGCCAATTTGTACATTTCGTCCAAATTTCAACCCAAATGTCATCTGCTCTCTTGGAAAGTTCCTGGTGTCTTTTTGNCAAAGCTGCAAATGCAGCCAAAAAATGAAAATAATTGTGTTTGTTATAAATGACTAATTTAGTCAGAAAGCAGAAAAGTGTGTTATTTCTCCTTTTCTCTGGCAAGTAGTCGACATGATAGTCCCTTAACTGTCAAACAACTCTTTCTCACTAAAAATGAGCAGCAGATTGACCATGGATGACCAATAATTTAAAGGACTGACTTTTTTCACCCATCCATACAGGTCATCTCACACAACCTCTCAGCACAACGTTATCACTAAATCTCACAATTTCACGTTCACTGATGTGGCAAAATGGTCGTTTCCACCTGTACTGCCAATTCATACATTTCGTCCAAATTTCAACCCAAATGTCATCTACTCTCTTGGAAAGTTCCTGGTGTCTTTTTGTGTCCTTTCCTGTTGCTGAGTGTTTTCCAGGAGCAACTCAGAAGTAAAACTATCACCTAAAGGTTATTTTATCCAAGTAAAACATTCAGGCTTAAGAGCAATAAAATGTAGACTTTTTTTTANTCTTCTAGAGAGTGCATTGTAAGGTGCAATCACAGGTGCATGATGCAACTGAAGTCACATGAATTCAAATACTAANTCATTAACTTTGCCCTGCAGCTTTCTATTCATCAACTGATTCGCTTCATTCCAGTGACTGACGAATGGTCTCTTCAGACCTGCTTCTTGACTAATGGTGATTGGAGTAGCAAATTTCGTAAGATAATTCTAAAGAAGGAGATGGAGCTTCACAAGCTGAATTGTTCCACTTTTGTGGTTTGAGGTAAGTTACTTTTTGTCAAGGAGAAGAGCGACCATTAACAATATTAACTCTTCAATGCCATGAAGAGTTCACGTGCATAATTCAGTATTAAATTAAGTACAAAAATTGGAACTCTTTAAAACTTACTACTTGCTAAACAAAGATTATTTTGCAATTCTTCCTCGAGTTACTACTTCAGTCTCATTACTTAGATGCTAATAATAATTAAGCAGTGATAATTAACTCTTTATTTTTCAGGAGGAGAATTCTTATGAATCAGATAAAAAAATATTTACTAGGTTGCCACTCAGCAATCACTCAGGCAGAGAAGACGTGAACCCAAGTACCTTTGCTAACCACATATTGCTGCTTCTGATATGTTTGCCTTGTTGATTTTCAGATGTATGTAATTTACAGTTGTCATTCTCAAAATTCTCATTCTGAATGCTACATCAATGGCCTTCTTCCCCCTTAACTCTGTTCTTTAATTATTCATAACAGTTACAAGCACTTAGAAAAGAACAGTGAACTATAAATATTTAATACAAGATGCCTGTAACAGAAAGACACGAGAGAGACTAAAAAAATCAAATAGTATGAAGTATTTGTTTGTCCTAAGCCAATAAATAATAAGCAAGGCATACACTCTTTAGATCTTACATTTATATAAATGTTCACAGCTTGGACAAACCAAACCTAATTAAGTCTGTATGCTTTACCAAACAACTACAATTAAACAAATAAAAATTACCAAGTATAGCAGTTTTGTTAAGACTTTTACCATTTTAAAGATATTTGTTTTGATAGTTTACGTTGCGAGGAATGCTGAATAAGCATCACTACAGGACATTACTGTTTCAAGCAGTTAAAGGATGGAAGAGTCAAGAGCACATACACTGAAGACAATTTCTGACATCCTATCTACATCAGCAGCATCTTAGCAAGCATTTGATGATCTTAACACAAATTCTCAATATAGATTAGAATTCTAGCACTTGTGGTGGTAAAAAGTATGCAAGAACTTCAAATATCTTACAACTCTTCTACATGTGGAGGAGGGCTATGGATCCAGTATGCACTCAAACTTCAGTATGATATGGCAGGTAAAAATAATACCGCTTTTACTTTTCAGCGCTCATTGTCTTTAATACTTGGTATGGGCAATAATTAAAATATGGTAATACTGTAATTGTGTTCTGTGGAGAAAAAGATAATTAATTATCAGGAAAACAGGACGCATTTTCTTAAGTCACTGAGACATACTAGAAATGTATCTTCCATTAAATATTCGTGTACTATATCTCAATACACTGTATGCAGCTTTCTGAATATCTTACACATCACAAGTACTCAAAAAGTCACACTGTAGACCACAAAAGTTAAATCTAACGATATCTAAAATGTAAAACCAATCATAGAAGCAAACCAATTTTCTCATCTATTCACTTCAAACTGAGTTACTGTCTGCTTACTCTGAAACCAAAAGCCTCCACTGGTTCTGCTCACAGCACAAAGTGACATCCCTGTCCTTTGAAACGAGGTCAGTGCCCCACCACGAAGACCCACCTGCCTAAACCAAAGGGAAAAAATGAGGATGCCTTGGGTTTCAGGAAAAGGCTGAAGAAAAGTTTAGATAATGCTGAGAAACTGTATTAATTTTCCTTATCTCAACCTTATAACCACCCACAATGCAACCTCACAGTGATTAAATGACTTCACGAGGAGTTTTGTTCTTGTTCAAGGTACCAGAGAGAGACACTAGAACTGTTCCATTACAGTCATCCCGCTCACTCTTCCAGCTTCGCACATTCAACTGTTTATTTTCTATTTTTTATAATTACTGATGTAGCAAAACTTTCGAAACATGTTCCAATATTTCAATAGATCATATTTCATTATTTCAAAATTATTTAAACATTCATCTTCAACACCGCAACATTTGTGCAAAAAGTGTTTTCTTTTCCTAATACTGTTAATCAGAATTTAAAATAAATCACAGTAACCACTTTTATAGTGTAAGCAACATATGGTGGGAAGTATATTTACATTATATTTGAAAGTTTGCCTATACAGTGTACAGTAACATAAAGAAAATCCCGTCCGTAAATGACACCAATGTACCAGAAAAGTACTAGAATCGACACAGTTATATCTGTAAATGCATCTTTTAGTTACCTAGCTTACTCCTCTCAGTAGTTTAATTACACCATCAAAAGAAACCTGCTGTTAGAATCTGTGTAGTCCCTAAAAACAGAGCTGTCTCTCAGGCCACCTATACCAATAAACCTAGTCAAAAGCAGACAAGCCTTCAGTATTAATTTGTTACATTTGAACCCTGAGAATAAAGGCAAGCATTCGAGTGCTATAATAAACAATTGACACAGACAAAACCAGCAAATCTAACTTCTTACAAAGCCAAAGAAATTGTTAGATTAAAAAACCAATGAAAAGCACTGACACTAAAATTCAAAACTCTTCATAAAACGTTTGTACATTAAGCATTTTAAAAGCACATCTTTAACTAATTTTACCTGGATTTCCACACTCTTTGTTAAATTCATGCTGCAACATGACTCGACAGAACTTAAGTCTGAAATGACCGAGGAGCCAAAGGGAAGCAAAAAAGTAAGAGGGAGCAGATGTGCCATTAGTGGGATGCCGCTTTAGAAGATTTAGATTTCTGTACTAAGACAGAATAGAAAGAATACATGTAAGGGAAAATAATTTGAATTAATTTGATGCAGTGGATAATTTAGAAGTTAACAAAAATATTAAATTATTTGAATACTGCACCTTGCATATTTATACATTTGAACATAGAATTCATTATCTATTATCCACTTTGAATTTTGAACTAAAAATAGTCACATTATAATTGAAAATGCTATTTATCAACCAATTCTCTGAGGTACAAAGTTAACTCAACACGGCAAAAGCATTCTGGCAATATTACAGAACTGCCTATTCATATCTGTAGTAACTTGCTGCTGGCCAATTTTTCTGTATTACTGGATTTTAACTGTCAGTATAGTTTAGAAGAACAAACAATAAATGGTATAACTATTTCACTGATGTTTGGTAATGTCTCATTCAATGTATGTTGATGCTTTATTTCAGTAACTCGCTCTATAAGGCAACAATTTATTGCCAGTCTACGTAAAATCGTAGCAGTCTAATGAAAGAATTCTTATTAGTCCAGTTATGATAGTAACACAGTTGAAATTATGCATGGTCCTTACACACACAGTTTCTAGTATATACCCCTTTCTCTGATGTTATGGTCAGACTTCCACTGCCCCTACGGATGGATGCTACAGGCAACTGTTTCATTTGGGGATGAGGCCAAGTCTCAAGGCAGGTTGTCGTTTTCAGCCTTGAGTTGTCCTGCCAGCAAGCTGTCCTTTTTCAGAAAGAATATGATGTTGGAGTTTGGTGGTTTGGTTTTTTTTCTTCTCACCCTGGGATGTTCTTGAGATCATTTTAATGTGTTTTTTAACACGCTCAACATCTTGCTCTGAGCTCATCATTTCAAGTTTTCTACGTATGTTCATGTTTGTTCTTTTTTGCCTTAAAACTCTTCCTACCCACTTCCCAAGGTTGCATTCCTTTGGCTAACAGCAACTGACTGTTAAATCCTTTGGGTGTCCAGTGTCATCTTGTACATGTACTTTCAAGGCCCCTGCTGTCTTCCCAGCTCTGTGCTCTATGCTGTGTTTTGATTCTAGAGTCACAGACTGTTTATTCTACACAGGTCATCTACTCCTCATTACTGTCTGTTAAATACAAAAATATATACTGTTACATTGTGCAATTGACCAAAATCTAAAACAAAGCAGGTAATAATCACCTGGTCATTAGTCATGCCTACTACAACTAGACAAGTTAAATCAAAGCTCCAGGCAGGCCAAGACAAATCCAGACAAAACCTGACACGCCTGCAGCTTTTGGTATTATTTTAACTCAAAGCCCGTGGCTCCTTAGTAGCAAAGTCTACAGAACAGTTAACCTCTTACAAAGCTCTCATCTACCCTAAGAAAATAAATCAATTGAGATTAGGGTAATCTGTACTGTGTTAAGAAAAATAATTAGTTTCTGAAATCTTACAGTTGAATTCAGATGTTCTGGTACAGCCAAAAGACTGTCTTCATTAAAAAAAGATTCGTGACTCTCTTGTGTGTATCTCCCACTTGCAGCCAAGGGCAGTGCATCATTGTTTAGATGCAAAAAATTGCATCCTTGTTCAGATGCAATAAATTGCACCATTGTTTAGATGCAATTTACAGCTGTCTTGGTAGAAAAAGAGGGTGAATAGTACAGTGCTGGTTTTAAGCACTTCAGCCAATACATGAATTTCCTACATTGAAAAAAACACCTGTTTACCACGGCAGGGATTTTGACGCAGGTTAAGGTCTGTTCTGAAGCCTTTCTTCTTGTCTCAAAATTGCCATTATCTACTGTGAGAAGATATCAGGCCATCCTCAGATGAAAGAAGTCCCTCTGTGGCTTCTTGCCTAGAGAAGATGAGGAATCTTAGTCTCTATAGTAGCAGAGAGCGTTGTCTTTGAAGAGGCAGGTACTCTACACTTGCCCTTCTTGGAGCAGGGTTTGATCGAGAATGTTATACAACAAGCTTTTGTTTTTCTTATCGAGCCCTCGGGAGTTCTCGGCAATGCCGTAATGTCTGCTGAGGAAATCAGAGCAAGAGGCAGTAAAGAGAGGTAGTTCAGATGTTTGGATCTGAGGGTTTTATATACATTTCATTTATGTGAAGCCAGAATGAAAAAAAAAAAATGAAGGGGAAAAATTGTTCTTTAGGCTAAAATTTTAGTCGCCTTTGGGAGACAGGGTGTTGTGGAAAGTGGTGGGGTCTTTTCTCTGCTTTGGACTCAGTTGTGTCTGCCACGAGGTTAATGACATGTGATCTCCAGTAGGATTGTGTCTTCTTGGCTACTTGGAGATCCAAGGAGGTCTGAACTCTTGATCTGTGCTTTTTTATGATCTGAATTTTATTGATTCTTTTTCCTTCATGGTTTGGGAAAACTTGTGGAGTTTACTTGTCTTTAGATCTTATTTTTTGTCAGATTTAGTTGAAATCAAGAAATAAATTCTAAAGTTAGGAGGAAGGCTACATAAAGAGACACACATAGACTACATGATCCCTAGGATTATTTTCCTAGGAAACCATCTAAAACATAATATATGGTTCATTGGTAGCCCTGGAAACTGCCTGCTTCTATCTCAATCACTTTTATCATCGTGAAGCTTATTCTGCCATGATTTCCTCTCATAAATCTGTAGCTTGCTTTTTAAAAATAGTTTTTATTCTAACTAAATGCCATTGTGAGAAGTCTGCAAATACTGTGGTAGGGAAAATAATACAAGGTTCTACGTAAACTGGGATATTTGTGCTGTATTTGACTGCAGACCATTTAACAGAGGTTTCTGAAGGCTGAGCTCCTTAAGGTTCTGGAATTAATATTGTGCTGATGGGACCTGCAGGAGATGAAGGGTATTTAAATGAAGGGTATTTATAATAAATTACAGAGCCCCAGATGAATCTGTTACGATGTACTGCGTACAGCTGCAACTGTTCTTAAAAAATGCTTAAGTAAATAATCCAGTGCAATAGGCTGGGACCAAACTGTTGTCGATTTTCCAAATTTGTAAAATTTGTGCACTTTTCTGTTGCAAATTTAGTTTGTTTCCTATTACTACAAGTTCAAATAGCTATCTTATACTTTGGTAAATGATTGAAATAGAGTTTCAATAGTTGCAGCTACTGAAAAGTTGAGTTAACAGAGAAGTGATACATTGATGATTTTTATCACAAGTTAGAACCATTTCTATGTATTTGCTTGTTTTAAACACAATCCATTTTAGGAGCTTTGCTGCTAAAGGAAGTGTGCTCAGTGAAATAAATGGAATAAAAATTCATTATGCAGAGGGTTCATATTGGCTGCAACCTATGATAATTTCAGTATAATTTAGCAGTTAGTTGTGTTCTCAATAAAGTGACAGTGCTGTCCATGGCATATTTATCCATCGTTAGGAACTCCTTCGCTTATTATTTGTCTGTTCCACTAACCATTATCAGCCTCAGAGATGAAGCAGATGAATATATCAAACTCGGTCAGACTTAAAAAACCTTTACAATTTGAAGGGCAGTATATACAGTGTGGGGGATGGAAAGGCATCCCCTTTCCATTACACTAATTCTTATAGGGAAAATTGCTTCTCTCTCTAGCATGCAAATTACTGCCATGCTTTTAGGAAAGCATGTTGAGAAAGCAACTGGCTATGGATACATAAGTTTGACTAATAAACAGTGTTAGAAATTTCTTTATCATCAAAATATTTATGCAGCTAACACAGAGTTTTGTTTTATAGTATGTTCTTACAAAACAACAAGATTCATAATTCATGTTTTTCTAACAAAACCACATACACGAGTGGTTTTAATTATTAATTTTAGGATTAATATATTTAATTTTAGGATTAATTTTATTTAGGATTTATTTTAGGATTTCAGGATAAATGTAGGACTAATTTTAGGATTAATATATTTAGTTATTAATTTTAGGATTAATATACATTAATCCTAAAATCATAGAATCATAGAATCATTTAGGTTGGAAATGATCTTTAAGATCACCAAGTCCAACAATAAACCTAGCACTGCCAAGTTCACCACTAAACCATGTCCCTAAGCACCATGTCTACGTGTCTTTTAAATACCTCCAGGGATGGTGACTCAACCACTTCCTGAGGCAGCCTGTTCCAATGTTTGATAATCCTTTCAAGTGAATAAATTTTTCATAATATCATACCTAAATCTGCCCTGGCGCAACTTGAGGCCATTTCCTCTCATCCTATCACTTCTTACTTGGGAAAAGAGACCAACCTCCACCCCTCTACAACCTCCTTTCAGGCAGCAGTTAGGTCTCCCCTCAGCATCCTTTCCCCCAGGCTAAACAACCCCAGTTCCCTCAGCTGCTCCTCACAGGACTTGTTCTCTAGACCCTTCAGCAGCTTCATTGCTCTTCTTTGGATGTGCTTCAGCACCTCAAAGTCTTTCTTGTGAGAGGCCCAAAACTGGACACTGTATTCAAGGTGCAGCCTCACCAGTGCCAAGTACAGCAGGACAATCACTACCCTAGTCCTACCGGACACGTTCTGGTACATTCTCCATATAAGCCAGGATGTTATTGGACTTCTTGGCCACCTGGGCACACTGCTGACTCATATTCAGCTGGCTGTTGACCAATACCCCAAGCCTGTAGCATTGCATGGGGTTATGACCCAAGTGCAGGACCCAGAACTTGGCCTTGTTGAACTTCAAACTGTTGCCCTCGGCCCAACGATCCCGCCTGTCCAGATCCCTCTGTAGAGCCAGCCTACCCTCAAGCAGATCAACACTCCCACCTGACTTGGTGTCATCTACACACTTACTAGGGGTGCACTTGATACCCTGGTCCAGATCATTGATAAAGGTATTAAAAAGAATAGGCCACAGTACTGAGCCTTGGGGAACACCACTTGTGACCGGCCACCAAGTGGATTTAACTCCATTCACCACAACTCTTTGGGCCGGACAATGACCAGTTGATTCACATATCTTTCTACATTCTGTAAATTAGAGAGAAAAGACAGCATTTGAGCACCTAGCCTACCCACTGGTTAATGAGAAAGCACAGATAGAAGCAATGCTGAAAATCCTTCAAAACAATAATACACATACCCCAGTTTAACATTCAGCTTGTTCATGGTGATTATAAACATTCTGAAAAACATCAA
>VXBO01005813.1:1704-14775 GCA_013400135.1 Rhinoptilus africanus
AAATATTTTAGGACTAAAAATATCTTAATGCCCCCAAAGAGCACAAGAACATTCCTAGATAGACACTAAAATATTATTGAAAAACAGGAAGGAAGGAAAGGTTTTGAAGTATTGGTATCCTTGGTGATAAAATATGCTCACTCAAATATTTCCAGGTAGGCAAAAAGTATGATAGAATCATTTGTCATATGCTACAACCAATGGGAAAAAAATGCTGAGAGAAATACTGGCATCTGCTTTTCCTACAACTTTCAAAGGAGAAATTAATATTTTCAGAAGTACAGCTCTGGCTGAACAAAACACAGCTGCAGCACTCTGGGCCCTGTGTCAAAATTTACCTTGCCATAGCTGAAATTAGGCAATAAGGTACTGTTTGGAGATAACCTTATGATGTTAGAACAACTCCAGTGAAAATAAGGAATTATTAGTCTATTACCCTCATGACACCAGATAGAGCTAGTGTTAGCAGATATACAAATCACCAAAGGAGGTATCAGCAAAAGTATAATACTGCAAATTACTAAATATGGTATCTTTTTACTCACATGGCCTAATCTCTGTTATTTCTATTTTTCTTTAGTATTATGTAAAAATCTATTACAGATTCCTTTTTATAAGATTTTCACCAGCCTTTCATACTTTTGTAATTCTAGGTTAGATTATTATAATGGAGGGTGAGACCACCAGGCAGATGCTAGGTTGATGGGTCAGCAAGAAACACTAACACACAAATTGATTAAGTCGGAAAGAGAAAGCATTACACATTGATAAGCATACAGTCTGTTCCTGCTAGTTCATTAGGAACTCAGACCATGCCATGACTGCAATTAGTGCCTCACATCCCCACTGAACTTTACAATGTGTCACAGCAGCCCATACAGGATCACTTTCCAGAATTTAGGTAGAAAGCATATGCTCTGAGTGGAGAGGAATGAAAAAATGCTTCTCTTAATGTCTGAAGAAAATTGTGCAGAGCACTGCATAGATGAAAGACACATGATCTGTGACCACTGTGAAGTTCTTATGAATTTTAATAACTGACATGTGTGCTCTGAAGTATATGATACTTTAACTGCTAATTTGTCAGCTATTTTTTAGAAGAAAAAGTTATAGCTGATACTTGCAGAAAATGTGGACTTTAAATTTAAGTTGTTCATTAAAAAAAAAAAGCATTGAGGAGAAAACACAGTCACCTCCAGAATTACCTGTCTTTTTATCAGCTACAGTTTTAGGAGTTATTGGTCTGTCATTTTGGGGCTAATAGCTTGTTTTGCAAGTTAAGTTGTGTCGCCTTGCAAAAAGTGAATAGTAGCATAAAAGGAAGTTTAAATTTAAACACTGGCAAGGCAGAAGGGAGGAGTAAGTAGGGAGGCATCTGCTTCATAGAGAGTCAGTTCCTTAAGCATCTAGAAAGACTGCATAATGTTATCTGTTTGAATCTGTGCATAAAAGCCCTTACAAAGTGTCTCAATATACTCTAAATGTCAAAAGAGGCAATGATAGAATGAGTTTTATTTTAGCCTTTAGAAAGATACTTATTGCATAGAAACAAACATTTCATACAATTCACAGTGAGCATCTAAGGCAGAGCAGAAGAAATCTTCATACTATTCTGTGACATATAGAGACTACTAAGCAGAATCATATATTCTATAGAAGATCTAGAGAGGTACAGTCTTCTCAGGTTGGGGCAAATCAAACTAAAATGTGAATTCAGAATTGCATTGTTGTAAACGTGCTGCTACCAAAAACAGTATCAGGTCTTTGGTTCAAAGGATAAATCACTTGCATATGTGGTACATTTGTGGTTTTTTCAGAAGGAATAAGCTGATTACTTCATATATTTGAAGCAGTGCAAACTGAAAATCTTATTTCCCAAGCCACTGTGTGTCTGTCAGTTAGGATTTCTGAAATGTCCTTCATTTTATTATCTGCACACTGGGGAACTCAAAGACTGAGATTCAAGAAGCAGACATAATTTTCGGTGATGAATTTAGGATTCTGCTGGTGTTTGAAATTTCTTTACCTTCACCTGGTCCCCAAAGTGAGGTAGCAATTATTAAGAGTATAGAGATTTATGGATTAAACCTCAAAACCATAAGAAACACTTAGCACCTGCACTTAAGAACAAAATCCACATACTATATGACTAATATTTTAGGTGCCTGAGGAGCCACTGCTGCCTTTAGTGGTGCTTCTAAAGTTGCTTAAAGACCTGCAGCTGTGTGTGCCCAAGAACCGAGGAGACTGGCAGTTACCTCCAAGTACCTCTGGATTGGGTGCAGGTGTCCAGCTGTTGCCAGTAAGGGCTACAGGGGTGGTCTCTGTGAGGAGAGGCCAACAGATGCTCCATACTGGACACCGCCATTTCCAAATAGCTCCAACAGATCCACCAGAAGGCACAGCTGACCCTCAGACAAGATAGTAGCATCTCTGGGAAAATGTAGTTAGAAAAGGCAAAATGTCTCACGGCACTGAAGACTGAGGAAAAAAGTGTGACAAAAAACAAGCTCAGAGAAGAAGGAGGACATGTTCCAGGCAGCAGAGCAAAGATTCCCCTGTAGCTTATGGAAGAGACCATAGCAGGGCAAGTATCTCCCTGTAACCCATGGAGAGGACCAGACCAAGAGCAGATATCCACATTGCATTCTGCGGGGGACCCCACACTGGAGCAGGTGAAGATTTCCTGAAGGAGTTGCAGCCCATGGAGACTTCATGCTGGAACAGGTTTATTCTGCAGCCTGTCAAAAGACCCACACTGGGGCAGTTTTTGAAGGACTGTAGCCCATGGAGAGGACCCACACTGGAAGAGAGGAAAAGTATGTGGAAGAATGAGCAGCAGAGATAGTTATTATGAACTGACCACAACCCACAGTTCCCCATCCCCGTTGAGCTACTCAGTGGGGAGGAAGGAAGAGGTTAAGAAGTGAGGAATGAGAATACTGAGCCTGAAAAACATGTGTAGGGAGGAAAGGTGTTATTTTAATATTTGTCTTTCTTTATCACTATGCAAATCTATTTTAATCAGCAAAAAATTAAATTAATTTTCCCAAAGTCCTATCTGTTTTTTTCTCTGATGGTAATAAGTGATCTCTCTGTCTTTATCTCAATCTTAAAGCTTTTCATCTCATTTTCTCCCTCTTATCCTGTTGAGGAGGGGTGTCTGACAAGCTAAGGTCAACCCACCACAACTTCCATTCAAGATTTTATTCTCTTGACCACTTTCCCTAAGGAACTGGATATAACATGCAAAGAGTATGCCAGCACACACTAACACTGAGTTATGTATGATATACAGCAGTCATAGGCATACTTAGTCACAGAATGCAAACTAGTTTTTGCATAAAGGTTATAGCTAGCTGACATTGTTTGCCCAGAAAGTGTGAAAGTCAGGTTGAAAATATTTCTTAAACTGAGAGGATAAAACCAAAATACTGATAACAAGGATAATATACTATAGCAAGGGACTTAAAGGGAGTAGAGCCCAAAAAAATGAAGGGAAGGAGGGGAAAGACAAATGGTGTAGCTCTGTAACAGGGTGTGCTAGGTTTCTCCTCCTGATATTTTTTCTGTGTTCTATTGAAAGAAAATACGTAAGGAATACATAGAATCCTCAAGTGTTTAATGAAGAAGGCAATTAACTTGCACTTACATTTGTCTTCTCAATTTGTTTTCCTCTGCTGTGTGTGAGGAATGCTATTCTGNTTTTCACCCCAAGTTATGTCAAATGGACCTTTCAGTTAAACATCAAATCTAAAGTCTCATGTCCCACCATTGTGCTAGAAATTTTTGCTCTGTCAGCAATAGCAGGACACAGGGTGTTTTATAGAAAGACATTACCTCACTTTAGAAATTTTTCAAGCTAATATGAGCAAAAGCAGGCTTGATCTGACTAGGAAGCTGTGTGTCATATTTTCAGCTGGAACAGAGTTGACTTTCTTACTAGCACCTGGTATAGTACTATGTTTTGGATTCGGGATGAGAATGGTGTAGATAGCACACTGGTTGTTTTGCTTGTTGCTAAGCTCTGAAGGCCTTTTCTGCTTCTCATACTGCCCCACCAGAGAGTAGGCTGGGGGTGCATAAAAAGCTGGGTGGAGATAGAGCCGGGACAGCTGACCCCAACAGATGAAAGGAATATTCCGTACCATATGACACTATGCTCAGCCTATAAAGCTGAGGAAAGAAGAAGGAAGAGGGGGACATTTGAATTTATGGTGTTTTGTCTTCCCAAGTAACTATTACACATGCCGGAGCCCTGCTCCAGCTGAACNTTAATTTTCCCAAAGTCCTATCTGTTTTTTTCTCTGATGGTAATAAGTGATCTCTCTGTCTTTATCTCAATCTTAAAGCTTTTCATCTCATTTTCTCCCTCTTATCCTGTTGAGGAGGGGTGTCTGACAAGCTAAGGTCAACCCACCACAACTTCCATTCAAGATTTTATTCTCTTGACCACTTTCCCTAAGGAACTGGATATAACATGCAAAGAGTATGCCAGCACACACTAACACTGAGTTATGTATGATATACAGCAGTCATAGGCATACTTAGTCACAGAATGCAAACTAGTTTTTGCATAAAGGTTATAGCTAGCTGACATTGTTTGCCCAGAAAGTGTGAAAGTCAGGTTGAAAATATTTCTTAAACTGAGAGGATAAAACCAAAATACTGATAACAAGGATAATATACTATAGCAAGGGACTTAAAGGGAGTAGAGCCCAAAAAAATGAAGGGAAGGAGGGGAAAGACAAATGGTGTAGCTCTGTAACAGGGTGTGCTAGGTTTCTCCTCCTGATATTTTTTCTGTGTTCTATTGAAAGAAAATACGTAAGGAATACATAGAATCCTCAAGTGTTTAATGAAGAAGGCAATTAACTTGCACTTACATTTGTCTTCTCAATTTGTTTTCCTCTGCTGTGTGTGAGGAATGCTATTCTGCCCTTGAGAGGCTTGAGATCCCAATTAAGATCCAGTTTCCAGGTGTATCTTTCAGTCTTATATATGGTTTATTTGGAGTACAGTTCTTTTTCTACTGTAACAAATGATAGGATTTATTTCCTTATGATATCAGCATATATTACATCAAAAGGAGAAGACATTCTCTGCAATGTAAGATGCTTCTCCAAATTTATCTTGTAGTTTGTATTTAGAATCATAGAATCATAGGGTTGGAAGGGACCTCTGGAGATCATCTAGTCCAACCCCCTGCCAGAGCAGGGCCACCTTAGAGCAGGTTGCACAGGAACCCATCCAGGCGGGTTTTGAATGTCTCCAGAGACAGAGATTCCACCACCTTCCTGGGCAGCCTGTTCCAGGGCTCTGCCACCCTCAAGGTAAAGAAGTTCCTCCTCATGTTTAGGTGGAACTTCCTGTGCTCAAGTTTGTGCCCATTCCCTCTTGTCCTGTCACTGGGCACCACTGAAAAGAGCCTGGCCCCATCCTCCTGACACCCACCCTTTAAGTATTTATAAGCATTAATAAGGTCACCCCTCAGCTGTTTTTTTTTCTAGACTAAAGAGACTCAATTCCCTCAGCCTTTCTTCATAGGAGAGGTGCTCCAGTCCCCTAATCATCTTGGTAGCCCTTTGCTGCACCCTCTCTAGCAGTTCCCTGTCCTTCTTGAGCTGGGAAGCCCAGAACTGGGTTTTCACCCCAAGTTATGTCAAATGGACCTTTCAGTTAAACATCAAATCTAAAGTCTCATGTCCCACCATTGTGCTAGAAATTTTTGCTCTGTCAGCAATAGCAGGACACAGGGTGTTTTATAGAAAGACATTACCTCACTTTAGAAATTTTTCAAGCTAATATGAGCAAAAGCAGGCTTGATCTGACTAGGAAGCTGTGTGTCATATTTTCAGCTGGAACAGAGTTGACTTTCTTACTAGCACCTGGTATAGTACTATGTTTTGGATTCGGGATGAGAATGGTGTAGATAGCACACTGGTTGTTTTGCTTGTTGCTAAGCTCTGAAGGCCTTTTCTGCTTCTCATACTGCCCCACCAGAGAGTAGGCTGGGGGTGCATAAAAAGCTGGGTGGAGATAGAGCCGGGACAGCTGACCCCAACAGATGAAAGGAATATTCCGTACCATATGACACTATGCTCAGCCTATAAAGCTGAGGAAAGAAGAAGGAAGAGGGGGACATTTGAATTTATGGTGTTTTGTCTTCCCAAGTAACTATTACACATGCCGGAGCCCTGCTCCAGCTGAACACCTGCTTGCCGATGGAAAGTGGTAAATGAATACCTTGCTTTACTTTGCTTATGTGTGAGGCCTTTGCTTTACTTATTGAACTCACTTTATCTCAAAGCACAGGTTTTCTCACTTTTGCCCTTCTGATTTCCTACCCCATCCCAGCTGGTGGAGTGAATGGCTGCATAGTGTTTATTTGCCGATGGGGTTAAACCATGACATTGTGCAACTGAATCCTTTAGCTCAGGTATTCAAACTGCGTTGACTAATGGCAATAGTCAAAAGAACTTAGGAAAACCTCTAAGAATCTCACATCTAAAATAAGATACAAGGTATAGAAGAAGGAGGATGGAGGTGAGCTGCCTGACTGTAGTTAACTGGAGTAGCTTTAGGCACTAGGTGGCAGTATCATGGATTTCTACTTGCTATTCAGACAGATACAAACCTGATGTTAGTCTTCTCTTATTCCTGTGAGCCCCGTGTGACTATCTGACATACCTAAGAGATCTCGTTAGGTGCCCGTTCAATGGTAACAAAATGCTAAAATAACAAGGAAATTGATTATGTACCTCTCTGAAGTTCTGCAATTCTAACTTGATTTTTTTCACTATAATTAGTAGTACTCAAAACAGATGGTTAAAAATAATCAGAAAATTGTCCTCTCTAATGAAGAAATAAGTTTTGCTTAAGTGTTCCTTTTCCATAAATAGAAAAGAATTTTCCACTTACCTACCAGTCTGTAGTGATACTGATGATTGCCCTGACCCAGGTGCAGGACTTTGCACTTGGGATTGTTGAAATTCATGGGGTTTGTACAGGCCCACCCCTCAAACCAATCATTTGATATTATCTGCAAACTTGACGAGGGTGCACTCAATCCCACTGTCTATGTCTCTGAGGAAGATACTGAATAGTACCGGTTCCAGTATAGACCCTTGCAGGACACCACTCATTACCGGTTTCCACTTTGACGTTGAGCCATTGACTATAACCCTATGGATGCAACTATCCAGCTAGTTGCTTATCCACATAACTGTCAAACTCATAAGGCAAGAATGTTGTGGAGAACAGTACCAAAGGCATTACAGAAAAGGAATGGCAAGCTATGATATCCTCATACTTAAACCTAGAAACCATAAAATTATCAAAAATGGAGATAAGCAGGTAAATGCCTTCTCTATGATAGTAAGGGGTGGTTTAAAATTCTCTTTCAAACATACCAGAAAGCCTTTCTAAATTGTTGATGCTGTCTTTACATTTCTTGCCAGTTCTAAAGTAAGGATTGAAACTGTCTCCAAGTGATCTCAGCTGAATACTTACATCATCCAAGACTCGCATGTCACTGAAGGCATGACCCAATTTTAGTGATGGTTTTAAAATTGCAAAGACAATTATAACATTTTTATTTTTTAATTATCTTTAATTAAAACTGTTTCTATGTCAAAAATAATCTATAATAATAATGCAAAAACTTGTCCTACTTAAGAAATTAATTTCTAAAATGAAGATTAAAGTAGCAAGACAAAAGTAAAAAGGTTCTCTATAGGAAAATGATTTTTATTTAATTTATTATACTCTGCCATTGTTTTCAGTGGTAATCTGCCAGTCCTATGCCATAGAAAAAAGGACACTTAAAAATACATTCTGAGTGCTTTAATTCAAAATGATCCACACTACTAAACATTTTCCTTGTAAGCTGATGTCAAATAAATATACAAATATGATTAAAATTTCAATGTCTGAATAATATAACAGACAAGCTAAGATCACTTTTTGAGCTTCATCAAGAAACAACTTCAGGAGAAAAGTTAACATAGTCCAGGAAATAAAAATATTGTCCAATTAAAGATACCTGCTGAACTTGCATGAAGGAATGTTCTCCATCATGATGTATTCTAAATTTCTAAATCAATTCAGTGATTTTTTTTCCTTTTTAAATAAAACAAAAATTGATAATCAATTGCATTGGGTAAATCTTCATTGCTGCAGGACCCTAATAAATGAGTAAAAAGTTCTTTAAAGTAAAAACTTATTGACATCTATGTTGGTTGGACTTTCAAAACCACTGATTAAAACACTTCGCTCTTATATTTTGCATCTGTTTGTTCAATTCATGTTCTAGGTAGGTGTATTTTATCAATAGTTATAAGTTTTCCCAACTGTCCCTACTCTCATTTCCAAACATGTTCTTTGCTGTTGCATGAAATGGCACCCTAATTCAGGTAATTTATATATTTCTGAGAGATTGTGCTATTAGGAAAAAAAATAAGTAAAAAAAAAAAAAAAACCAAACAAAAAAAACAAAGGAGAAAGATAAAAAAAAAAAAGGAAAAAAAAAAAAAAAAAAAAGAAAAGAGGAAAAAAAAAAAAAAAAGATATTTGGTGAGTACATTCCCCAAGGAGTCAATTCAGATAGCACATTCTCCATATCTTCAGACATCGACTACACTAAGTAACCTTCCTTATAATAGAACTCACTGTTCAACAGTGTTGTAAGACTGTCTTGAAACAGAACTGTGATGTGAATATGGAATTATGTGTGGACTAGTTGTTGTTGAAGCTAGCACATCAAACAGTAGGTCAGTTGTGTAGGCATGGTGCTGCTTTATGTAAGATAGACATGTCCTCAGAATATTTGCAGTAATTATAGATGCCAAGAGCATCCCACTGAAATAGTTGTAGGAATGCATTTCAGTAATATGTAGAAAAAGTGTGATTTTCACAGGCAACTTTTTAAAGGAAAATTAAAGCAAAACCAAAATATCCTGTGCCCTACCAGGTCTCTTGCAGCTCATAAATATGTTGTTTCAACACAGCAGAATCTGGTTCCTGTTCACAGCAACAGTTAGCATCCTTTTAGTAAAATAAGCTTCATTGTCCTGGTTTTTCTAAAACCCCACCTCTGAAGACAACTTCTCACTATCTTGACAGTGATCTCTCGTGTTCTGAGGAGAAGAAACATCTCTCTTTTCCCACTGTTCCAAATTTTCACATGTAGAACCAGCAAATGTGAATTTTCACTCTCTAAAACTCAAAAGGTTTAGTCCAGAAGACATCTAGTTTAAAATTCTGCTCGAAGTGCACACAGTTAAAGAATGTTGCTTAGGTCCTTTTATAGTTAAATTCTGAGTATCTCCCAAGGCTGGATATTCCACAGCCTCTCTAAGCAATGCAGACCACTGTCTGATCACTGTTATAGGACAACCACCCCTTCTTTTCAATACTGAGAATTTTTCATGCTCCCACCTGTCTGTTGCCTCTTACTCTTCTGACGTGAGACTGAGAAAACTTTAACCATCTCTTCATGCCCTTTCATTAGGTGTTTGAAGACAATAATCAGATCCACTTTTTAGCTTAGTCTTCTTAAAGCTGAACAGACCAAGTTTCTTCGTCTTCTTATGCAGCGTGTGCCCCAGCTCCTGATCTTGGTTGCCTCCTGCTGTACTCCCTCTGGTATGCCAATGTCTTTCTTAAAACAGGGAGTCCAAAGGCAGACTCATCACTCCAGGCGCAATCTCACGAGTGCTAAAGGGGAATAATAATGCCCTTTGACCTGCTCAATGTATTCTTGCTAATTCTGCCCATGGTGTGGTTGTCCTTCTTTACTGCAAGGTCACATTCCTGACTCATTCAACTTGTTGTTCAGCCCAGGTCTTTTTCAGAAAAGGGGCTTTCCAGACAGTCAGTCCCCAGTCTGAGGTTCTTCTTTTCCTGGTGCAAGACATTGCATTTACGTTTGGTGATCTTCAGGATGTTTCTATTGGTCCATTTCTCCAACTTGTTCAGGTCACCCCAGGTAGCAGCTCTATACTCCAGTATACCAGCAGCTCTTCACTCCAGTATACCAGCAGCTCTTCCTGGATTGGTATCTTCAGCAAGCTCATCGAGGGTGCATGCTATCTGTTCATTTAAGCTGTTAATAAAGCTACTGAATGGTACTGATCCTGATATTGAATCCTGAGACACACCATTATTAGTTGACCGCCAGTTGGACTTCTCACTGCTGATCCTCTGAATTCAGTTTTCCACACACTTCACTATCCACTTATATCCTATACCCAGCCCATACTGTCTTGGATGACAGAGCATAACATTTAAAAGTGAACTGGTTTTGCAAGCAGACAGACAGTTGATGTACAGGATCCACCAGCAAAAATAACTAGTCTCAAAGTACAACATCTTGTCGCTCTAAGTCTTGTAACAATCTGGTGAGTCACAGCAGTTTCAATATATATCTTCACATTGAATTATGCTGTTTAATGTGAAGACAATATATTTTACAAATGATGGATGACTACACTGGCAGACAGCTGGAGAAAGGTATTTTCATCTACCTGCTTTTTGAAAGATAGACGACACAAAGAACCTTATATATAAAGCACTATCAATTAGATTACATGACAGTACTGCAGGCCAGTAAGTATAAGATCACTGTCTTGTATGAATCTGTTTAATAAAAAGGGTTTATATTTATCTCTGAAGGACTAGTAAAGCTTCAAATCTTTTCTCTTTAATAAAATAATTGTGTAATTCTAATGGTACTGGAATCTTTGTAAAAAAAATCCTGTTTTCTTCATAATGGAGTGATATTTTTGAAATGTGGAGGAACATTGAGGTTAACTCCTTAATTTAGAGTGCTACATGAAAATGACTTCTGTATAGTCAGCACTGTGTTTCTTCACACTCCAATTTTTGTACCTCTAGTTCTGTCTTTTCCTCTGTATTTTCCTTCATGGCCAAATACTCAAGGTGGCTGGTCAGATTTGCATTACCTGTCTCCTACTTTTATAATTTTTAAAAGTACTGATATTACCTGAACTACAGACAATTATTTATATTGTTCAGACACCATTATCCTGTTACATCATTTTACCATTAGCTCCAAAGTTATGATACTAATGAGAAATGAATTAACATTATAAACACTTGTTTCTCAAGACAGGTATTATAATATTCCTGTACGAAAACTCCAACAGAGATGAAGGTTCTTTTAAATATCTCCACACTAACAAGGTACCAGCAGACCTGACATCAGCCTTCGGAATTTGTACTCAAACAGAGAAGCTGTTAAGTCCACATTTATCTGATTATATTCTGAATAAATAAGGTGGAATAAACTTTGATCCCAGTGGTTATTTTTATTCATATAAACTTAATGAATTGCACTCTGACCTGTTGACCTTCTTTACAATTCCAACCATTTTCAAGCTGTGAACATGAATTAAAGAGAAGTGCTAGTGAACTTCAGACATTTTTAAGAGGTCCAGGCTCCAGACAGTCTGACAGTACAAAATAAATTTTAAAAAATTAAAGTACAAAAATGACATCTTCTCACAAAGTGTTAATATCATGATGGCATCTCATGCTTCTTTTTCAGCGCTGCATCAACAGTTTTCTCATAAAACACTATACTTATTTAGCGTTCTTGTCTCCTGTTTGAGATACTGTCTATGTCATGAATACTACTATATTTTTATAACCTTCATGCTGATAGGGAATCAAAGGTAATATTGTACTGTATTAATCAAGAAAATGCATGGGCTTTCTACAGCCAACCAAGCACTTGACAAAGAAAAAAAAATAAAGAAGAAAAAAAAGATTAAATTACAGGCTGTTCAAACATTTTATACTTGCAATGAATAAACCTCAGCTTTTACTAAAGTCTGTTGTGCATTCTTTAGCACTTCATTAGCAAGGGATTTTTTTGTAATTTTTTTTTTTGTTTTGGGGAGCAATGCACTGTTTAGCTTTAATGACAAGGGAATACATAAAAGAATAAAGAAAAACAAATGATGCAAAAAATGTTAGAGTGGAGAAGTTCTCAGTAAAATCTTTTTGTATCTCAAAGAGTTAAAACAGGTGACTCTCCTACAGCCAAGACAGACACAGAATGCTGTGACTTATGTGAATGTCCTTGGCAAAAGGATAAAATTATCTGCCTGTAAAGGAGGTGTAGTTTAAGCTGGTGATGTCAGAAGCTAACTGGACACCAATGAAGCATGACCACAAAGAACAATCCATGCATATTTGTATTTACCCCAGAGTAAAAAGCAATTGCAGTTTGATCAACTGATTGCAGTTCTCACCTGGGAAATCTGAAATCACCACCTGTTGTTTTCTTTTGATGCCAGTGTGACACACTTCAACTGATTTCAGCAGAATATAAAACATCAGTGTACCCTGAGGGGGATGCTTACCAAGTTG
Source organism: Rhinoptilus africanus (assembly GCA_013400135.1). Classification (NCBI taxonomy): domain Eukaryota; kingdom Metazoa; phylum Chordata; class Aves; order Charadriiformes; family Glareolidae; genus Rhinoptilus; species Rhinoptilus africanus. The sequence goes on from VXBO01005813.1 coordinate 14,101, forward strand.
CACTCATTTCTGCTAAGCAATCTGCTTGAAATGTGGTATCTACATTTGAACTGTGGCAGCTGAATTTCTTAAAGCAAGCATCCAACGGCAAATGCAGCTCCTCAGAAGAGCTGTAATCATTGCTAATATTGGAAAGGTACTGGAATGTAATTATCCTGACAATATCTGTAATTACATTCACATATCTACATGTGTGTGTGTGCCTCTGACCCTACTCACTTCCCACAAAAATCATGACAGACCTACTTTCCAAGCTGATTCTTCTCTATCTTGTCCTCCATATCAACCTCTGTATTTATAAATAAATACCAAAAATCCTTTCTCTTTCAATTGTACTTTTCATTCCTTTTTAAATTTTTCATAATGTATATAGAATCATAGAATCTGTTAGGTTGGAAGGGACCTGTAAGACCATCAAGTCCATCCATCAACCTACCCTGACAAAAAAAACACTTCTAAACCATGTCCCTAAGTACCACATCTACCCTTTTCTTAAACACTTCCAGGGATGGTGAATCCACCACCTCCCTGGGCAGCCTATTCCAATGGTTAATAACCCTTTCAGTGAAAAAATGTTTCCTGATATACAATCTAAACCTGCCCTGACATAGAATCATAGAATCACAGAATCATAGGATTGGAAGGGACCTTAGTAGATCATCTAGTCCAACCCCC
>VXBO01005813.1:28380-43386 GCA_013400135.1 Rhinoptilus africanus
GTAATTTTCCTTTATTAAAAGTGATTTTAAAAGATTGTATGTTCTATTTCAAATTAAAAAGATATTTCAATCTTAATTTATGTTCTAATTCTTCAACTTTAATTAACTGAATTCTTAAACTTTAATCTATATATTGAGTTATATGTTTAATTATTATATATTGGAGTTTAAGTATTTATTGACATTAAATAATTCAGTATGTTGTCTCAAAAGTTTAGGAAAATTTTCAATGGGTTATTGCAAAAATGCTACCATATAAAGAATACTGACATCCTTTCTATGTAAAGAGAAACTGAAGGATACTGTACAATGTTCATGAAAACTGGTTATGGCAAAACACACATAGAAAAACTACCACTCCACAGATAAATAAATGTCATTTCCATTAAAGTAATCTGTTCTCTCAAAGGCTCAGATTTTGATGATTTTCTGATTTTTCTTTACAATTTATGATTGTAAAATTTGATTGGATTTTTTAAATCTGCCATTCCTTGTTTTATATGATAATTGGATTATTAAAATTCATTTGAATTAAAAAAACTCAACACCCATAAAAATTATCCATTCTGTTAACTCAGAAGGAAATGTTTTTTACTTTTAGTTTTCACTCTGCTATCAGTGTTTCTGTTGATTATCACAAAGTTTGGTATAATAACCACTATAAGAACTTGCAGGAACCTACAGCTATTTTCAACAGCAGCAAAGGTCTCAGGTCTTCCTGTGTACCATTAAGCTGTCACTCATGATCAATTTTTAGAGGCACTTTATTTTCCTAACTGCCATTCCTGATACAGCTTAGGCTCTAACAAGTCTCATTTCTGTGGCTGCAACTGAACCAAGGTAGAAGGTGGCTGTTGCTACCCCATGCCACTTGCTTTTCACTCCTTTCTTGCAAAAGGTTATGCTTACATACACTATTTAAAATCTTCTACTGTATGTCTATTCTATACCTGTTTCTGTCAAAAACTCTGCTATTGAAAATATTGTTTAGGCCAAATAGTCTCAGAAATGCAAGATTTGAGGTATATAACATAGCAGATCTCAGAGTACAGTGATTAATAACTGGGTGCAAGCAGAGGTCAACACTATTTTATTCTGGCACAGCAGAAGCCAGAGCAATATAACTGATTGCAGTCTAAATTTAAGCCAAGAAAGAGATACAGATAGCTTGTTTGTTAGTTTGGGTTTTGGTTGTTTTATTTTTCCAAAACTGAGGAACACAAAAGGGAGGCTAAGCAACAGGAGTCTGAACACCTCAATTCTTGCTTTATAAAACATCTGCAGTATCCACATAAAACCACTGAAAAAACACCACTGAAGTCATGGGAGGGCCTTGTACTGCACAAAGCTCAAATCTGAACCCAAACACCAGAAATCATGATATGCCACTGAAAAAAAAAAACAGAAAAACCCAAAGCGTGAACACATTCCTGATAAAGGATACAGAAATTACATAAAAACATTATTCTAAACACGTTAAAGAGAGAAAAGAAAAATACTGAAACTTTTTTTATCACTTTAATCTATTTACAACTTCATTCAAAAGTAAAATCCCTTGGGAAAATCTGTGCCTCTCTCTTGCTGAGCTAGATGCTTTATGAATAAGACAGGAATAGACAGCAATGCCACTGCAGTGAAATCCTACAAACTCTTTAACCCAACTTGCTTTTGTCCTGGAATGATCCCTTACATCACTCTCTGAATTATTAATTCTTGTCTAATCAGACAATCAAACTTCTTTTGCTAGTATCTAATCAATTATGCTCTTCAGTCCCAATTACAAGATTTTTTTGTACTGCAGAAATCACTAAGGACTGGTATGTTTTGAAGGTGAAAGGAAAAAAAGTTTAGGGATCCTATAATAGAAATAGATACAGATACAGTTAAAATCCAGTCACATTACAATAGAAGTGACAAAAGAGATTTTTTTTTTTATTTATTTCCTTACTCTTTAGCAGGTAAATAGTGTGAGAAGAAGATCAGGAATTTTTTTTTTTGACTGGATTATAGCACCATCTTCACCTGCATTGAAGTTTACTTGCAACCTCAGCCATGAATAGTAATTAGCATGTTCCACACCCAAGACAAATAGAACATTTAATGGAATCCAACATAGTTCCAGAGCAAGGCACTTCAGATTCACTTTAAAAAAACCCAACACCACAACAAACTAAAAAAAGCCCAAACAAACACACACACACACACCCAGGTCATTACACAAGTTGAAGGTGATGAAAGCCATCATGTCTTAGGAAGCCATTGGACTGCTGCAGGCTTATCTCTCTTAGAAACTTAGAAACCTAAAGGTTGATAGTCATTTATAGAAATATTGTGGTCTCAGGACACCATATCTGAATTGAGACACTGTAAGTGGTATAAAATTCCCTCTTCTGCAATTGAAAATTCATTTTAGTCATCTATCAGCTAGTTACTTAGATTCCATCTCAAACTGTGTTAATTGAAGACCTCTTCAGAGACAGCTCATCAGTTTATCAACTTTCAAGTACAGTAATAATATGTTGACTGTGGAAGGCTCCAGTAAGGTAGCTTAGAACTACTATGGACTAGATATATAATTTTTCAGAGTTTTTTAGGTGCATTGTACTTACCACTTTTGATCCTTCTAGATTCAGATATTGAAGCTGATGAAGTGACTGAAGCAAAGGTAGCATTGATGGATGTGGATAGCCTCTTCCCTTTATAGGGGGGTGACAGCCAACTTACGTTCTCCGAGATGTCTTCAGCGTCAAGTGACCCTTGAACACCAGAGGATACTCCTGTCTCCTTTCAAAAGCATATGTGAGGCTGTGAGAAAGTAAACTTCTTTCAGAATCTTCATGATAAGCAGGCTAATATAAATTCTCCTTTACATAAAAATAAATTATTCATACATTTTTACATCTTTTTCCTTCCATCTCGAGCAACGAAGGTCCTTTGCAGACATGACAAAAGCAATGTCATCTATACAGAATTAGGGAAAAATTCCAATTCAGAACAATGTCTATTTAAGAAAAAACAAAAACTTGCATTGAAAAATCCCTTTCTTCATGTTAGTGACAGAAACAATATATTAATTCATTGTATCTCTTTAGTAGCCATTATATTCCATTTGTTGCAAAGTAAATATTTCATATGTAATGTATGTGTGCTATATTGCGTTTTCAAATCTTATTATCAATGATTTTCCTCCAGAAGTTAAAATAATGACACAAAACTCTCCAACCTATTTCTGCTTGAGGCTGGTGAGTGCATTTTCTCTTTCTCTTCCTTTAAACTTAACAGTAAGCAATTGTGCATGCCCATAGTTCAGAAACAATGGCAAAAAGCCAAGGATTTTGGCTTCTTTATCTTTCTTACATTCATTCTAGGCTCAGTATTGTAAACAAATCGAAAGTTCCCTACCACTAGCCATTTATTTCCAAAGAAAGTAAAGCTTACAGTTATGTAAACTTGAAGATAATTCCTAATTGTAAAGATCCAAATGTCCATCCCTTTGGGCTACTAGTTAGGAAGAAGATAATTCAAATTGGTAACAGTTTTGTAAGAAAAAATTAAAAAAAAATCGTGGAAATATAAGGGGAAATATATTACTCTAAAACAAGACTTTATTTTAGAGTATACAGACATGCATTTATATAGGTCTCTTCTTGCTCAAACAAGCCAACAACCAAACCCCCAAAAAGTGGATATATAAAAAACATCCTCTATTCAAAGCTTACTTAGTTTTCAAACTTTATATAAAGTAGGAACCAGTTTTATGGCTACCCTAGGAGAAACAGTTTGGCATATAACTTGATGAAAGGATGACTGACACATGATTAAGACACCAGACTGGCTTTAGAAACAGAGTTTACCTTGAGTCCACCATACCTCTCAACTATACTTTAGCCAAGATTTGGAAAAGCATTGATGGAGCTCTTACTGCATCTACACTCATAAATGTATTTACAGGGAGACATTGAGCAGTCTTGATCCCAGCATGTCCTTTCCTAATAACTTTTTGTCAGGGAAGTTGGTTTTGGTGGGTTTTGCTTTGCTTTTCAAAATATATGGTTTGATTTCTTTCTCAAAGAAAAAAAAATATTCAAGATTTTCTTTTGTTTTAAAGTCATGAAAAATTCTGACTAAAAATAACGGCTTAGGTGTCTTAGATATGGAAATTGGTCTTGAGATAAAGTATTACATTTTTTTCAATGAAATACGTTTTAATCTGAAATACAGATTTATCAAATTGAAAGGTTTTTAAGCAGCTAATATTAGAAACTTCTTCATGTACAATATGGACAATATTTCTATTCAAAGAAAGAGGAAAAAGTATCCTCAGCATTTGGAAGAGACCGTATGGGATTAAAAAAAGTCAACTTCAAATACCTGCCTGCTTGGTTGAGACCAAGGGGCATGAAGCAAACTTCTCCCAGCTGGGTGCCTTGACCTGCCTGATGGCTCTGTTTTTTCAAATGAAAACTTGAAAGTTGTGACATACATCTTGATGCACAGCAAAGACTTGTTGCAGGATGAAAAAAAAAAAAAAAAAATTCTTGCTCAATTCCACTTGTGCCTTTTTGAGACAACAGGTTTATTTCAGAGTATAAGAACACAAAACTTTTAAAAGTCAGATTCCTTTACAATGTCTTGGTCTGACCATCCCAAAGCAGACATCAAGACCAGAAGAAGCAGGTTTGAAAACACGAAAATGTTATGACATTTCCAAATGTCAACAGGAGTTTAATTCATGGAATGGACAAAGGCTAGGTTAGTTCTTGATTTATGCAAGTTGATTCAGTTATTTTTAGTTGATATAGCTATAATATCTGAAAATGCTATGTAGTCTCACATCAACTTATTAAAAAAAAAAATGTTTTAATTTTAATATTATTTGGAATTTTTGGAGATCTATTTCTGAATTTACAATAAAATCAATACAGCAAAATCTTTAACAAACAAACATTTCGTTTGTTCTAGACAACAAAAGAATGAGTACATCTTTGTTTATGTACAAGGTTGGTAGTATCACCATACAGTAAATAATACCCATAACAGCCCTCTATCTCATTATAATCTCCTTCTTGAAGTTTTATAGTTCCCTGGTGAAAACTATGTGATGTTAAAATTGCATCAATCTATTAATGTTTAATAGTACACTTTTTAGTAACCATAACCCTTAAAAAATAATCTAAGCAATAAATACATACAGATAAAATATAGCGTATCTGTATCTCTATTAAGGAAATTTGAATTACATTGCACTCCTTGAGGTACGACTGAGTAAGGAACCTTTAAGTCAATGTTATTATTATGTTTCGGTTTAAATTTTTGATACAGTACTACACAATGGCTCATGTCATTGATGCTCTGTTGTGCTAGGTACAGTGCCATGAGTCAACAAAGACAAGGAAAATGCAGGAATAACAAAATATGAGGTTTTTAATATCAGATTTTCCTTTCTAGTCTATATATACTAATTTATTTTTAATGTGTACAAGAAGGAACTTTTTTTTCCTTATTATCTGTAGATGAAATTTAAATTTTCCAGGGAAGCAGTTATATGGGGTAATATAATGTCACAAAAAAAGTACTTTTTTTTTAATACATATAAACAAAACTGGGGAACCTTGAACCATCGGGTCAAAATATATTTCCTAGATACAGCTTGGGTTCATTTCAAGTAGAAAGATAAAGGGAAAGTTGCTCTGCTTTTCTTTTCCCCTCGTAATGCACAGAATGTTTTTCAGAGAAAATCCTTTTATAAAGACTGTAGGGGGATCACTGTGTCATCTATCCATCTTCCTACACGGCAAATTTCAGATCAGGATATTGTGTAATGCCATGTAAAACATTCATCATAATACAACCAAGTGGGAGCTAGTCACTTTAAAAATTCTGATAATCAAGAAATAGAAATATAGGTGTACTTCAATGGTAAAGGAAAATATATTATGCCAGATCCAACAATCCAAGAGAGATGATGCTGCCACAGCTCCATATCCTCAAGTCCAACCAGTAGTGAGGTTGAAGATGTATTCCCATCAGGTACATACACACAGAGCATACATGTAAACTATACTTATCCACTTCCACACATATGCACATCACCAGTCACACAGACCACAGTCAGACAGCACTCACATGGACACGTACAGCACCAACAGCCTCATCTTGCTCCCCTATCTTGCTGAGGAGGATTGAGGTCCAATGGTGAGAATATATATATGTACAAATGGGTCCTTCCAGCAGCTGGACTCAAAACACTCAGTCTGCAGTAGCTGCCGTCTGGATCCCAGTCTCTTGTGTTCAAATGAGATGCAGCCTAAATTCTTTAAATTGACAGGTATTTTTTATAAGCTTACATGCAAGACTTCATTCCTTACAGTATTTGTTTGTTTGTTTGTTTTCTTTTTTTTGTGTTTTAAAATGGATTGAACATATAAAAACCGGAATGAACACTTCCTCTAAACTTGGAATTTTCTCAGTAAATATAATTTTATTATCCTCTGACACAGATTAGCAGAATAGCAAAGTTTGCAAACCAAGACTATGAACATAATCTATCTTTTACTGAAGAAAGAATACACTTGTAAGGATCAATGCATCCTGACCTGGTCTTATTTTGGAAAAAGGATCATTAAGCAGAAAACTAGGCTGCCAGTGCTATTCACTCTAGATTTTGCTTAGTAGTCATCTCTACACAATCATTTAGGACTCAAGAGTACAATAATAAAATGACTCATACCTATTTTATTTATTTGTGTAAAATGTGAGCTGCTAACTTCACCTCATTAGTTAAAGGATACAGTATAATTTGGCTTTTGTTAACAGTGATTTCAAAATTTAAGTTAATAAATGTTACTCATTAAAATAATAAACAAACAAAAAGATCTTAATATAAGAAAGAAAAAAAATACTTTAAAGTCAGTAACAAAAATACACAAAATTCAAATCTTAACTCAGTATTTTAATTGTCTTTTAATTCAGAAGACCAATAAAGCAACAAAAAAAAATACAAAAAACCACCAACTGATGTTTTCTAAACAAGCATTACTAATCTCTTCTTCTATAACAAAACTAATTATACATGGCAATTTAAAACAATTTAGTGTAACATTACATCTTATTCAGCAAAATATTTTAAATTTTAAAAAGGAAAATCTTACGGTCAAATATACAAAAAAATCCAAAAAGTTTCTTTTTCTCCATAGAAAATCTGAAAAAAAAAATTGAAAACTTCTACAATAAAGACTAAACATTTAATACAGTTTATTTTGAAATTCCATTACTATTTAAATATTGAATAACTGCTTATTACTCTTCTACAACTAAATATTCACACCCAGGTAAACTTCTAAATAGCACTTATAAATTTAAATTTCCCTCTCTCCTTTATGCACAGGATTGAGTATAATTATTTTTTTCTATTCTTGTGACATATCATCATTGAGTATCAATGGTGAAAACAAAAGCCAATTAAAATCTTTCAGTTATTACAGAAAAGATTCAAAACCATTTAAGTGTTTGAATCATATCTAATTTTTTAATCTGGAAAACAAGTATGATTCTGGTGCTGTTAATATTTGATAACTGAAAATAGAGATGAGCAGATAGAATTTTCACCTTCAGTAAGAGTGAAAAGCACTCACACATTTAGGAGTAGATTATTAACCTTTCCCTTTCTTGATGCAAGAGTTAAAATACATTTTATTTCAGGGACCTGTGACAGCTCATACCAGCTGCCTCCCAGAAATTCCATCTCTCGTACTTCCCATCACTAGATTTTTTCCTCATTAAATAGTTTTTTTACTTGTTGCATTAAACAAGCAGAGGGATTGAGCTCTCACAAGTAATGCCTGATTCGGTCATCTGTTGGCAGTGTTTCTTGAGCACTCCTGTTAACTGCAAAGGCTTGGGAGACCCTGTCAGTGAAGAATAAGGCAAAGAAGACATTGAGTACCTGTAGTAGGTTGACCTTGGCTGGCTGCCAGCTTCCTCACCAAGCTGCTCTATCACTCCCCCTCCTCATCAGGACTGGGTGGAGAAAATAAGATGAAAAACTCATGGGTCAAGATAAAGGCAGTTTAATAAAGAAAAGTAAAGGCCGTGCACAGATGCAAAGAAAACAAACAAACAAACGATTTCTTTATTTCCCATCAGCAGGTGATGTCCATTCACCTCCTGGGAAGCAGGGTCTCAGTATGCGTAGTGGTTGCTTTGGAAGGCAAATGCCTTAATAATGAATGCCTTCCCTCCTCCTTGTTTCTCTTATTTTTTTATTTCTGAGCACAACATCATGTGGTATAGGGTATCTCTTTGGTCAGCTTGGGTCAGCTGTTCTGGCTATGTCTCCTCCCAACCCCTTGGCCATTCCCAGCCTACTGGCTCTTGCAAGGGGTGAGTGGGATAGGGTAGAGAAGCAGACTTGATGTTGTGCAAGCACTGCTCACCAGAAGACAAAACATAAGTGTGTTATCAACACCTTTCTAGCTACAAATACAAAGCACAGCACTATGAGGGCTGTTCCAGGGAAAAGTGACTCCATTCCACCCAGATCCAATATAGTACCTCAGGCTTATTTTTTGTCCATTGTCACTAAATCATCAACACCATTCAGTAATATTCCCACATTTTCATTTTTCAGACCTCTACTGCTGTTGTAACTGTAATTCTTCCTATTGCCCATGAAGTCTCTCCCCAAGCTTTGGCTTTCCTGACACTATCTCCTGCCACCAGTTTCTATGTTCATCCTCTGTATTCTGTCCCTGCTGTCTTCTTGCATTGGAACTCAGCTATGAATTACCTGTTAAGTGGGAGCAGTCTCCTAATGCATCTACTTGTTTTCCTGCATACTGGAATGGATTGGTTTTGTGCTTGGAGGATTCTGCCCTTAAAGACCTGAGAGCTTTCCTGGGCTCCTTTCCTCTGCAGAGCTATCTCCCCTGTGACTCCACGTACCACTTTCCTGAGGAAGCTAAAGTCTGCTCTCTTGATGTGCAAGCCTGTACTTGCCTTCCTCACTCTCTTATGGTCTTGAATTCCAGTACATGGTTAAAGCCAGAGTATTTCATGATTGCTACTGGCAACATGGTTGCTGACCAGTCCTTCCTTGTTACCAGATAGCAGAACCAGTTATGTGTCACCCTTGGTTGGAAAATCCAGTACCTGTGTCAAAAAGTTATTCCTGAAAACTTTATTAGAATGAATATTAGAATCTCTATCCTTGGAGATACTCAAAAGCTGCCTGGGCAGCCTGTTGTAGGTGACTCTACTTAAGCAAGGTGGAGTTCACCAGGTGAACTTCAGACATTCCTTCTAACCTCAGTTATTTTCTGATTCTGATAACCTCCAGAAATCTTTGTGACTGCTTACATCCACTGGTTTTGCCTTTTCAGCAGATATTAGAGAAGGAAAATTTCCCCATGAGACCTAGGGTCAGTAATACAGAAACTTCTTGAAATTTTTTAAAGACAGCTTCACCCACTTCTTCATCCTGATCAGGTAATCTGCGACAAACTCCCACCTGTTTCACTCCTACTAGTCTCTTTGATCCTGACTCCTGCAGGATCAGGAGTCTTTTCTTCACCTTTCCTTGCTGTTATGTGAGGACAATATTTCTAGACCTAGTGTTTCTAAATAGATATGTCACTGTCACAACTTCATCCACTTTTGTACATAGGAGACACACATAGTATTTATGGCACTATCTTCTGTGATGGTAAAAGTCTTTGGAGGAAAATCATAAATGGACATTTACACATTCGTGAGACTCATACAGTTTATATACCAGCTGCTTGCACTTCTCAAACACACACCTCCAGTCCTGCTCCTAAGTAACTTGCTTAGAAACTATCCATCGAACAGCTCCAAAAAATGTTGCAGATGAGTGGAAAAACAGGACAGAGAATGAAATGGGCAATTGACAAAAGATGTAGATGATAGAAATAAGCCTTTCTCAAATGTCAGACAATTGTCTGAGGTAGGTCACAATTAGTTCTACTTTTTTTCCTAAAATACATGAATGTACCAGTCATTAGTTATAGTAAATATGTGATACCGTTTCTGTTATTCCAAGATAGATTAATGTTCTCTGTGTACCATTTGGAAATATTCATTCTTTCAAATATTTGACGTATTTTTCCAGAAACTCATCAGCATCACTTTGTTCACCAAGCAATGCAGTTATTCAATAAATGCTTAAGGGAAACAAACAAATAAACAAACCCACAAATCATTGCATATATTAAGTCCAGTTTCTTTTAATATTCCCAGTTGGGTTTTCAAGAGTTTTAACAATGGTTACCAGATGTTACCTTCATGAATTTTACAATTTTTAGTAGAATAAACAGCAGTTTCCTGACAGAATTTGCATAGCATTTAAGATTATTTATATTGTCAAACCCAGGAAGCTGGGTGCCATTTATGCCAGCATTCTTGCATTTTCATCTGCTGAGTTGGCTCCATTTCAGTTAATCCTTTTGTTTTAGTCAGGTTCTATGGGGGTGCATTTTGGAAAACAAGGAAGTAAACAGAGATGAACAAGCTTTTCTGGCTAGAGAAGTCTTTCAGCTGATCAAATTTATGAAACTGAGCATGAAATTACAGACAACTTCAAAAAGCAGTAGATGTAATAGAGAACACAATTGAGATGTTTATATCAATGAAAGTATTACCACAAGTCAAGGCAATACTGCATCTTATAGCCCAAATTAAATATGTGGTACATAGTATTTTTCTCAGCTCATTTTGAGTAGCCTGTTTCATTTTTAATAATTAACATATTTTTTCTTCCAAGTCTGGCAAGGAAATTTTAGATAGTATATTTTTTATATATTTATTTATGTTCTTTATACCACCTTCTTTTTTTTCATGTCTTGTTGAGCTCTAACCTAAAAACTCTGCTTATCTGACACCTGTATGAGTGTCACTTTTTGATGACATAACTTATTAATAAAATTTTCTGTACTGCTCTACATCTTCAACTTGTTTTTTTTCTTTTTCTTTTTTTTTTTTTTTAATGTCTGAGACAGTTTCAATCACATTTGGGAAAGAGCTAGAAGTCTAAAATGTAATTAAGTTCCTAAAAGTTCTGTGACAAATAGCACCATGGTATATACAGAAATTCCAATGTGTGCCTTCACAAAAAGAAAAGGAAGCAGAAATTAATTCTTACACAAACCTTTTAGCAGTATCAGAGTGGCCTGTCTGCATGCACATAGCACTTACTGATGCATGGTGGCTAGCCCAGAAGTGTCAAAGGAAATATGGTTAAATCCAGAGTTATTTCTGTAGAAGTTTTGGGGATCAAAAGGTATGAGTTCATAGATTGCCAGACTTCCTTATTATACTGCTTGTGTAACAACATATTTTACATTAAAATTCTCTGACATTCACTGCCTTGTAATTAGGTTCATTCTTAAGACTTACCAACATCTGAAAACAAGCTACGTTTTGGCTCAAGTTATTTAAATTTATGAGGGTCCAGAGGAAATTTGCTGCTGTAGTCTTGAAAGCACTCTCCCTCATATTTGAAAAGTCAATGCAGTCAGAAAAAGTCCCCAATGACTGGAGACAATATCACACCTATTTTTAAAAAGGAGAACTCTGGGAATTACAGACCAGTCAGCATCACCTCTGTGTCTACTGAGATCATGGAACAGATTGTCTCAGAAAGACACGTTGATGGATTGGACAGGGCCTTGAGTAACCTGGTCTAGCAGAAGGTGTCACTGCTGATGGCAGAGGAGTTGGAACTAGATGATCTTTAAGATCCCTTCCAACCCAAACCATTCTGTGATTCTAACTATCCTGTATTACTATTCACAGAATACAGCATCAAGAAAGTTTTTATTTCTTCCAAAACTTTCTGTGAACCTCTGATTTTATTTAAATCAGAAAGATCCTGGGATTTTAATAGATATTTTTAGGGCTGATTTCTCCAAGGGATAACAAAATTAGGATGAAGAGCTAGCACGGGCAGATAAATGAGATGTGTTTTCCTCCAAAGGGAGTGAAAGACAGACTATGTTATTGTTACATGGTATTTAGAGGAAAGACTGTTCATTTTTAGTATTCAGACAAACAACATTTGGAAGAGGTTGCATGGTTTGGACAGACATTTTTTCAAATAACTTTGGTTCCTTAATTTCTTTAGGGATTACAACAACTAACATTCCATTCAACACATCCAGAGAGCAACTTGATTAACTGCAGTTGTGCGAAACAGATTTGTCTAAGTATCAATTTCCTGTCAACCTGTCTGCCAAGTCCATAAATTATGTAAGCAATTGTGCAAGAGCAAACAGAGTTTATTTTGATTTTCCGGGATGTGTTCTACCATTTCATTTGATTATGATAAAAAGGCATTTTCCATGACTAACCACTTACATAAAATTGGCAGAGCTGGCTATTTCAGAGCATTTAGTTACGTAATTATGCTTTCTCATATATTTGTATCTGCTCAGCTACACAATCAGTAACTGAAGGACACACACCTTCTGAACCTTAAGCACTTTACCATTCCACAGTAAAAAACATTATCATGAAAATGGTATTGGCAAGAAAATTATGAAGCATAAGAGCATGGTTTTATTTATAAGATAATGTTATGCTATAAGAGGCTTCAGATGGTATGCAGTTTTGTGTTGAATTTACATATTGTCCATAGGGACAAAACACAATGTGAAGAATTCCACAGTAAGGAGAAACAATTTTTTATTGTTGTTTTGGTTGCAAGTGTAGATGGTTCTGAATGAAAGATGCCTCTTCCATCCACCATTAGTATTTGGATTTCCTCTGAGAATTACATGAATATCTTAAGGATATAAACATTGCAATCATAATACTAGTGTGATCCAAATGCACTCCAGTACTTTAGAAGATACTAAATGTTCTGACAGTGGCTGAGGTTTGAGAACATGAAGAAAAAAAAATAGTATTGTCTACATGTATATCATAGAATCACAGAATCATAGAATCTGTGTTGGAAGGGACCTTTAAAACTCATCTAGTCCAACCCCCAGTGAGCAGGGACATCTTCAACTAGATCAGTTTTCTCAGAGCCTCATCAAGCCTGGCCTTGAATGTCTCCAGGGACGGGGCCTCCACCTCCTCTCTGGGCAACCTGTTCCAGTGTCTCACCACCTGTTGTGGTTTGGCCTCAGACGGTAATAAAGAACCACATGTCACTCGCTTGGGCCTTCCCAGTGCGGGAAAGCATAAGAAGAAGAAGGCAAAACTCTTGGGTTGAGACAAAGGCAATTTAACAGAAAAGCAAAGGTAACAAGAAAACAACAACAATAACAGGGACAGAGGGATATACAAACGTGATTATGGAACCACTGCTCCCTGCTCCTTACCTATGGGACCCGGGACACCCCAGCCCGCTCCAAGCGGCAACTTCCTGCCCCTTCCCAGCAGCTCAGGGAGGGTGTGGCTCACATGGGATGGAATACTGATACCCCTGAGCCGGGGGAGAATTAACCCTATCCCTGCAGGAACCAGAACACCACCCTCATTGTAAAGAACTTCTTCCTAAAATCTACCCTAATCTACCCTGCTCTAGTTTAAAACCATTGTTCTTCATTCTATCATTACATACTCTTGCAAGCAGCCCCTCCCCAGCCATCTAGTAGGCCCCCTTCAGGTGCTGGAAGGCCGCTATAAGGTCTACCTGGAGCCTTCTCTTCTCCAGGCTGCACAACCCCAACTCTCTCAGCCTGTCTTCATAGGATGTGAATGTGAGAGAGAAGGCTTCTTCATTATTTTTTATGTCTTCTACTGATGGTGCATGATAAAATAAGTATCATACGATGCATCTCACTCAACATCTATAACCTGCATTAGATCTCAGTGCTGTTGTTACTGGGTATGGTACCATATCTTACAGTTCTGGTGAGGTTCACCACCACTTGCTGAGGAGACCAGCTCCAGTGCAGATAAGTCTGTACTGGGAAAGGGAATCGTGATTAAAAAAAGGCTGGCAAGGGGCTCATATCTGGGGCTTTTCGAAGCCTGTAAAAGTGGCCAGCCCGGGCTGGTACCCAGCACTTCCGGGGGGTGGTGACAGCTGAGGAGGCGTGGGGCAGAGCCAGCACCCCCGGCAGCAGATCTGAACGAAGGTGGGACCACTCCCCCCGCCTCATAAAAGAAGCCTTCGGAGCGCAGTGACCAGGTCACTGGTCACTGAGCAAACAAGCAGCGAGTGGATGTTGCCTGGGCGTCACCCATGGAACCACCTGGGAGCACCATGACAAGGGTGTACATCGTCAAGTCAGCAGCAGTGGCGGCTAGAGAGAGGAGGAATAAGGGGAGATCAGGCAGGCAGGCTAGGCTGACTTCAAAGAAAACACGGTCTCCACTTGGTCTGTAGCTAAAACCAAAAGGAATAAAGTGACCCAAATGGGCCTGACAGAGAGAGGTGCAGCTGTCCAGGGGATGGGCTGCATAGAATGTCTGTCACTCTTGCAGGAGGACAGCAAAGACAGCACCTCTGTGCACTGTGACTAGGTGCATGATCTGCTCAGCTTGGTGGCTGAGCTTAAGGAGGAAGTGAAAAGACTGAGGACAATTTGGGAGTGTGAGATGGAAATTGATTGGTGGATGACCATGCTGTTTATGGGTAAGGATGAAGAGGATGGCAAATAAGGGAGATCTCGTGCTGGGAGTATGCTTAAGACCACCCAACCAGGATGAGGAGACAGATGAAATATTCTCTGAGTGGCTGGCTGAAGTCTCGCAATCGCCAGCCCTTGTTCTGGTTGGGGACTTCAACCTGACAGATATCTGCTGGAAATGTAACACAGCAGAGAGCAGGCAGGCTAGGAGATTCCTCAAGTGCATGGAAGATAACTTCCTGACACAACTTCCTGACATAACTTCCTGACACACAGGCCCCACCTGGAGTACTGTGTCCAGTTCTGGGCTCCCCAGCTCAAGAAGGGCAGGGAACTGCTGGAGAGGGTGCAGCATAGGGCTACAAAGATGATTAGGGGACTGGAACACCTGTCTTATGAAGAAAGG
>VXBO01005818.1:1282-67855 GCA_013400135.1 Rhinoptilus africanus
TCCTGTGGGTCTGATGTGCCAGGCCATCGAATCCACACCGTCCAATAAACCCAGTTGTCCCTCTCCTCCACCTGGCTGGAGGCAGGTCCTGGTCGTAGTATCCGGTACTCACTTCTTGCAGAAAAGACTTGGAAGTTCCTTCAAGGGGATCAGAAGCAGGATCAGGCCGTCTGCTCTGTCTGGGGAACTTCCCGCTGGGGACCGGGGTGACACTTTTCCTGGAGGGATCCCCTTTTGTGGTTGTTCTTCTGAGCTGCTCCAGCAGCTCCGTGAGCGTGTGGTTCACATGGGATGGAATACTTATACCCCGAGCCTGGGGAGAATTAACCCTGTCCCCTCCGGAACCAGGACACCGGGCTTCCTGTTCTGGCAGGGATAACGCAGAGGTAGTGTCTACCACAAGGTGGCTAGGTGAGGCCAACACGCTCTACCTTCCAGCAGGTCTTGCCTTGCTACACTGCAGTAAAAAAAGAATAATGAATAAAAACTGAAGACACCAAAACCCACTATCTGGTTTGTTTTTTTTTTTAATCTCTTTGGATGATTTCTTCTGAGTAGCAGTTATTTTGCTTTACAGATCTCCCTCTTTGGCAGTGAAGATACAGCCTTAGCTTTTAATGCCACCTTCCCTCTGGTGCTTATAGCAATGGAGGAGCTGGAGGGCATGCAGTTGTCTGCTTTGAGGTTGAAAGTGTGTTTTTATTAAGGCTATACATATGAAGTAACAGGTGCTCTCATCTTGTGAATACAACACAAATGGAGCTTTAACCAAAGTTCCTAAAACCCACAGGCTCTGGTTGTTGTCTGTTATCTCACTGTTGAGAAGAAATGCGTGTTTTTCCAGATAGATAAGTAGTAGTTAGCTATGCCCCTGTAAAATCATGTTGTAGACAAGGCTCTGCTGTTCTTACTGCAACACTTGTGCAAAGACAATGATAGGGGATGCAGGAATAGGAGAAGCAGAGGGAGCAGAAGGAATATGGACCTCATTTACCTATATCACAGTAATAACTTCTCCTAGCAGCTATTCATAATTTTCTGTAAAAATCCGAGTCTCTTCTTTAATTCTACACCGAGGCTGCTAATGTGCGTAAGTTTTGTCACTACAAAATTGTATCTGTGCTTTTTTTTTTTTTTTGCAATGACACCTCAGTGTAGTTATACTTTTACATGGCTTTGCACTAGATTTGTAACTTGTTAAAAACATTATCCATTCTTCCTGCTTTGCGAGGGTGCTGCCTATGTGGACGCTGTGTGTCACTACCATGCTTAAATTTGTGCCGTGTAGCCCTGCCAACAGCAGGATGTGCTGACACCGTGATAACAGCATAAACAGCATCCACCAGCCCGTAAGTGTGCAGAATCCAGCAATTATTAACAACGTTGCAGCTAATGTGTACGAGGCTTAACTAAAGCCCTTCCTAAGGCAACCGAGCCTTTCCTTCATTGCTTAAGCTAATTGGAAATGGATTTCAAACACCACAATCCTCCCATCAACAATGTAAAGCTGCTTCACTTATGTTGACATCTTTAGATTATTTTTTTTTTTTCCCTCTCTGCTGAAGATGCCCAGGATTGCAGTACTTCCCAGAAAAAGATATAATTACCTTGCTAAATTATTTTTGCCAGATTATCCTCCGTGTGAATGGAGAATGAATTATGTTTTAGGATGAGAAAAAGATTGCAAGGGGCTGAATTCCCACTGACCTTAAGGGTGACAAAAAAGTCCTGCAAATAATGCTTTATTCTCTTTGACTGTTACACTCGCTGATGCTGGCTCAAAGATATTTAACTGGAGTGAACCTTTTCCCTTTTTAACAGCACGTTTGCACAAAGTGTAAAGCAATTTGTCTCAGTGTTTTACTGAACAATTAGTAGAGGATGTACTTACTGGGCTGCTGTTGTTTAACAGACAAGCCATAAAGTTCACAGGAATTTCTACAGGGCTCTCCTGCAAATGCTTCAATACCCGATTTCTCTCACGCACTCATTCTCATGGGAAGAGAGTATCCTGCAAGAAAAAGCTTCCATTTAGAGAAGCTGTGGTCCTCTGCTCATCTACCATTTCTGTGTCAGCCTGGCCTTTTCAAAATCGAGTAAGACAGAGTTTTTCTCTCTTGGAAGTGCTTTCACGATTAATATTGGCTTCCTCTCCTTCCCCCAGTGCTTCTCTAGGACAAAAATCAAATTAATTTAAATCATTTATTTGGAAAAATACACAAGAAAAAATGCAGAGGAAGGGAGGGGTGAATTCAGAGAGGATTGCAGTACTGTGGATCTCCCATATTTTAGGCAAGCCTCCCAACTACCAGGTTGCTGTTGACTTTGCTGTCATTGTGTTTGGTTTTGACTGGAAATTCCACCCTACCTCCAAGGAAACCTTTCCCAGAAGAGCTTAATCAAAACCAGTACATTACCAAGGGAAACTGAACAGCTAGTGAATCTTTCTGTGAGAAGAGTCCTGACTGGCTTTAGCTTTGGTCTTACAGGACTTTCTATTTCATGTCAAAAAACAGTGGGTCTCTGTAGCAGTATACTCTCTGGACGGTTTATTGAGCGTTCTTGGAAAAAAATCCTAAATTGTCTCTGTAATTGAGACTGTCGATTAAAGAAGTGTCTGAGCAGTAGCACTGACGGCCCCTTGCATGACTGATCCTCTGCTGCTGGGCTAAAATTACTCCCAGGACTTTTAGGATGAGCTGGAGTGGTGCACGTGTGGTGCAGAGGTCTTGTGAGGGCCTTCTTGGCAGGTCCATCCCACAGGTAATATGGCGTGGGCAGACACGGCTTTGGGTTCGTCCAAGATGGGTGCTCTAAACTCGCACGGGCTCCGCAGTGATCCAGAGCCCTTGCATCCTAACCCTGCCTTGGCATTTGGATTTTGTCATGTTAACGTCACAGGTAACCAACCCACTTACTGTAGGGCACCTGAGCCGCAAATGTTGCTAAATAGGTTTCTTGTGAGTTTACTTGGGAAGTGTAATAAGCTGAAATGGCCATAAAATAACTTCCCATGAAAACTAATTGCCACTTATATATGCGAAGGTGGGAAGTGTATGTTAGAAAGGGACATACAGGGATGAAAATGAGTCATTCCTC
The DNA here is from genome assembly GCA_013400135.1 of Rhinoptilus africanus. Taxonomy (NCBI): domain Eukaryota; kingdom Metazoa; phylum Chordata; class Aves; order Charadriiformes; family Glareolidae; genus Rhinoptilus; species Rhinoptilus africanus. The sequence goes on from VXBO01005818.1 coordinate 4,382, forward strand.
CCTCTAAAGGTCAATGTACTTTCATTCATGAAATAGATTTAACATTCTAATTATATTTTTTAAATAGCAATGCATAACTTTTCATCCTCTGGCTAGGCGAAATATTACTCCTGCACCATGGCCTTCATCTAAAATTTTATTAACTTGCCACATGTATTCTCCCTGAAACTGTCTGCATTCACTATATACCAATGCTATTATAAAGCTGAGGCAATTAAGTTTTACATCTTTAGGGTACTGCTACCATGCACCTGAACTCATTTGCAGGAGGAACCCTTTGCCTAAAGAATAGGAAGAACTTCAGACTAGATGAAAATGTGGTTTTGAAAGTGGACATTTTGTAAATGAAAATCAGAGCTCCAAGCTGAAATCTGACTCCAGTAAAATCCGCAGGATTCTTTCCACATATTTAAGAGGCACCAGCATTTGATCAAGGTCTCTTAGTTGTATTTTTCTTTTGTTATTTTTTGGTTTTGTTTTTTCTGCTTTCAGAGAAGGAAGTTTGGAGTTGTGCCATACTGAGCAGAAAACTAGTAAAAGATGACAGTTGCTTTCCAGTTGCTCTCTTTTTCTCTCATCCTTGACTGTATGTGACATCTGAGATCTGATCTTGCTCTTCTGATAAATTGGCAGAAAACCTTGGTGAATAAGACTGAGGCATGGCAGTAGGGTGTCTGAAAGGTTTTCATTTTAGTGCAAGTGGTTTTGCTCTTTTCTGCTGGGGTTTTGTGCTTTGCCTCAGCTATCAGGCCAGCTTTGCTAGTCCAAAGCTTAAGGACAGGCTTGAGTTGCACTTGAGTTTATTCTAGATATGAACTAGTGCAAACCGAGCTTTTCCTCTTCTGACCTTGGGTTGTCATGAGTGCCAGCATGCTGCAATCGCCAAATCCTCAGTGTGCTGGCAGCATCTTTCCCTGTCCTTCCTGCCCTACTATTAGGTCTGTAGCAGCTCCCTCCAGACCACCAGTCACTGGTGCTCTCCAGAAATGTGGATTTAGTTAGGCTGCAGTGCCTCTTCTTGAGCTGTATATGCCTCTTGAAGAGGAAACTGGTTGCCTAGTGATGTGTTTTCCTGGCTTTGTGGGCAGCATGATCCCTAGTCCGGCCCTGTTCCTGGCCGAGTCACTCACTCACTCCATTAGCACTAAAGAAACTCATGGCATATGACTCTTGACTGATGGTGCCTTGTTCAATATTTTCCCGCCGACCACAAGAATTTAGGGCTTTGCAAATATGTTGGCATATATTTGGCAGATAATGTTAGAAATGATGCTCAATCTTTCAGTGGTTCACAGGAAACGTGCTGTGATGACTATTTCATATGGTTTTGCCCGGACCGGAGTCACGCAGTGTTGGTGCTCCTCTATGGGAGTCAGGACTATGCACAATGTGTTTATGATTTCCAGGTCTGTTTTCTGCAAATTTTGTGTACTTTTAGGCTCATTGTTCTTATGAATGTTCTTATTCATATGCATGTTCAGTAAAATACCCATAAACAAACACCAACAGGAGCACAAGTATCAGTTTATTATGTTTATTTTTTTTTTATTTGAATGAACATTTATGGCACATTTTAAAAAGATGTTTTCTCTAAATTTGCTGTGCTTTTATTTCCCCATCCTTAAAACCAATGAATAAATACCTACCTCAAAGAAGTGCATGGGGAGACTGAAGTGCTTTATTATACAAATGCAGAGAAATACTTCAAAATCAAAGGTGATTTTGCAGTGTCTGATTGAATTGTATCCTGAAGTAATCTGGTCGTTTGGTTCACTGCACATCTGACATGAACATTACATGATAGGAAACAGCATCTGTGTTTGTGATGATGTTTGTGAATAACAAAAAAAAAAAAAAGTAGAAAAAGTGAGGGGAGATTGGCAGCATTTAGTACTAACTCACAACGTTCCCAGATAAACGACCCTCGGCATTGTAAAGAAGGTATCATCTTTTCAGTATATCAGTGCTAGCTCATTTGGGGTGATGGTGCCTTGGGAGTCCAAGTTGTGATTTTCTTCCCAAGTGGCAGAAAATTCAGGGCTGTGCCTGGACATTTCCTGTCTTTAGTTATCATACCAAAGCATCCGCTTGGGCTACCCAGAGCTAGAGTACTGAGACTAGGAGATCTACTTTTTGGCACAAGTGATTGACCTAACGGCAACCAGCAGTTCAGGTTGCCTGCTTTCCAAATCTCCTTCTATCCACTGAGCCACAGCGTCTGTTCCCTGAGAAGCCACTTCTGAGCTCAATGGGACTGCTGAGACCGCAGTGCTGAGCTGAGAAAGGTCCTTTATGGAATATGCCACATTTGTCTTGCTTCTCTAATTCAGAAAAATTTGGTTGGAGAAAAATGTCATGGAAGCATAAATGCAGATTTGATAAGTCTGACCTTTCTTTTCTTGCGAACAATAAATGTCAGAAAGCTTAAAATGACAAGCTGGAATGGCTGGAGGTTATTTATGTGTTTAAATATTTAGGCAAGAAACACATTTTGAGACTAAAGTCTAATTTACATGAGTATTTTGATTTATGACTGAGGTGGCCGAGTAGCTTCATGGTTGTCACTATCCTGCTTAGCATGGCTACTCAGAAATTCCCTGTGACAGCATAGGTAGGACTTCGATATCTCTGCTTTCAGAAGCTATAAACTGTGTCAGTTGTAGTGAAGGAGAATCATCTTCCCTTGTTAGTTGTGTAAGATCTATGACGTGGTTGAAGTGTTCTAGCTAATATCCAGGAGAAAGAGCTGGTGGCCAGCTGCAGATGGACTGCAAACTGGTTTCTAACAACAGACATTTTAAAGAAGGCCATAACTCTTGCACAAAGATGGAATTGAGCATGGAAAAATAGGTATTGAATGTGATCTGTTAATCTTTTGCATTTATTTTTCCTTTTACCAAAGAACTTCAGTGTTTTACAAAGGGTAGCTGCAAGAATTGAGTTCTGCTTTGACTTCTGGCTTAATTATCTTGCAGCGTTGGGTCTGTCCTCAGTGACTATGGCACAGAGCGAGCAGTGAGGAGGGGAGAATCACATGAGGAACGGGGCTCGGAAGAGGGCTTGTACCTACACAGCTCTGCCACTGATATGTCGTGTGACATGAAATACTTCCCTTTGTGGCAGATACTTCCTTTGCAAAGCAAAGGTAGTTCTGACTGCTTTTGAACTCTCGTGGTAGAAGGTGCTGGGTTTTGGCACATTGCTAGTCCTTTTGCTTTCTAAGAACCTCCATAAAGACAATAAGGTGCAGGGTGAACTCAGAGATTTCTGGGAGAGAAGCCTGAACAGCCCACCATATTGATTTATTCCCATCTCTGCAGCGCTAACCATAGGACTACTATTTCCTTCACTCCAGTGATAGCAAACTTCTGAAACTTTAAAATGGCATCAGTTTTGTTTGATGTTACAAGGGGTTGAGTTTCTGGCTTTGGAAAAATTATAAGCCATGCCTTTGGCTGTTAAAGCACCACCCTGTCTTGAAACTAAATGGCAAAATTTAGATTTGCTATTTGAATATTTTGTGGGACTTTGGCCAGGATTACTTATAGCCCCACAAAACACACGGTAGAGCGGGATGGGCTGATTCCCCATTCCCAGCTGGCCAGGGTGTATTTAGCAGGCGCAGCTGAGCACAATCTCCATTTGTAGTAAGGAGCTGCAGGTGGGTGCTGCTGGGGGCTGTTGGGCAAATCCACTGCTGGCTGTCCTGGGACTGGAAGACTTCGCGGAGACAGTGGGAGAAGGTTTGTCCTTGTTTTCTATTTAATGTATCAGAAATTAAAATGGAATGGGGGTTCTGAAACTGTTTAAAATTTCAGTTACTTGCTTGTTTCTTCCTGGGTTACAGATAGCAAAGTGGAGATACTAGGCAGGAACCTTTCATCTAGATGGTTCTAGAAATGTGGGGCATCCCCTTTATAACTTGTCTCTAGCAGCTCTTCAGTTCAGTTTGCAAACCTTGAAAGTCTTTCAGTGGTAGTCCAATGGTTACAGCAAGGCAGCAAAGCTACATTTTCTGCCCAAATTGAATCCACTTAAGACTGGGAATTCCCCTGTAGCAGTGTGAAGAAAGAGGTGCTGGCTCTTTCTGCAAGCTTCTCCCTGGTTTTTTACTGACAAGTAACTTTCTCTGGTCTTGTATCTTACAAAACCTTGTGATGGAAGAAAACCACGACTCTATCTCTGAGTTACAAGCTAGGCAAAGGAAGACAGGATGATTCTGTGTAAGGTAAAGAATGATGAATGCTTGGTGGTGAGTGTAGGGGGAGAAAGCCAGGATACTGCAGTAGTGAGGCTGGAAGTATGGTGTGATGTGGCTGCGTATGGATTCTTGTGCAATGTATTTCTTAATGGCCGTTAGGAAGAGGTAATACTGGTCTAAGCACATACTGAGTGATGTGCATCAGTAGGCATATTGGAAATGGTGTTTCTCCATATGTCATAATCTTTCCAGGACTTTTATGTTACTGAAGGTTTCTTTCCAGATCAGCTTTGAAAGCTCACATGGTTCTTCTGAATGCAGTCCTGCAGTGCCTGTGACATGCAGCCGAATATCTGTGACTTCACTTATTAGAAATCTGTGGTGATCCTTCGGAGCTCTGCAAGTCACAGCAGACCTCTAGTTACAACTTGTACATTGGCATTCGCCTGCTGTTCCTACTGGCCCATTAAGTGACAGGCTATCTGAGATGCATCAGAATGTCTGGGCTTTTTATAGCCCCTTTCACGTTAGGTTCTCAAAGTACTTTAAGCCTTATCACCTTGGTGACAATTATTTTATGTATTTTACAGAGAGATCATAGAAGCCAGGGATGGAAAAAGCTTTATTTGATTACATTAGACTGCAAGTGCTGAATACAATTTTCTCATATAGAATATGCTAAATAGTCATGTCTTTCTCTGCTTCAGCCAAAAGGCTGAGAAAGAACATGAAATTAGAGTTGAGAGACTCCGTAACTCGCTGGAAATACTGTAGCAGTTATTGGCAAAACCACCTTCAGGTCTTCTCTGCTCAACATTGTGTTTGCGACACTTGTCTTTCTAATAAATCTGGTTTTGTCACATTCCACGCTTCTTAGAATATTGTTTGCTTTTTATATTTGGGAGCAGCTGTGATCTGCTGAGCTCTCCCTATCTTCAGAAATCTCCCTGTGGCCCTTCCGTTTGTAGGGCAGCGTATGTCGGCATTAGAGAGCATGATGCAATGGTTATTTCTGAGGGACATTTCATTATTGATGCTAATTAAACTTGAAACTAATGAGAAAGGATTACTTTTCAGGGCTGGAGAGGAGGCCGGAATAGTTATTATAGGTTAATTATTCTTCTAAAAGACTCAGTTTAAGTAACAATTAATTTTGTCAAGTTTTTTTTCTTATGTTGTACAAGAGCCTTGTTCAAAGAGGATTCGGAATATAATTGCTGCACTGACCTCATCTAGCTCTCAATCAGTAATATCTTTCCATCAGCAAAAGGTTAATAAAATCTTTAAGGAAAGGAATTCTGAGACTTATCTACGCGTAGACAATTCAGAATAGGTCTCCCTGCAAGTATTTCCTATTACCCTTCTGCATGACTTCCTTGGCAGACTTTTTAGACTTGAAAAATGTTGTCTTCCGTAAAGCTTGCAAATTTAACGACTGCTTTGCAAAGCAGGGGCGTTACAGAGGCAGATAGTGAATCTAGTCAGGGCTGGCTTGAGAGCTGGTACGTAAGTCAGAACCTGGTTCCCTTTGTTTTTAAAGGGCCAGAGCCTGTGGTCAACTTTAAAAATCTCCCCTGGCTTTACAGTGCACTGGAATGTCTGCGTGATGATTAGGGTTTGCTGAGTAACCAAGGAAAGGGGGAGACGAGGCTTGTTTTACATGGGAGCCAAAGTGTCTTTCTTGCTGGGAAGCACTATGTCTTTTGGTGGGGAGGACACGCACTGGTCCCCTTTTTTCCTTCCCAGCTCTCATGTTGTCACTTTCTTCCTCTTGGCTCTTTGTAGAGATGACTAATGGCTTCAGGCTACTGCAATTGTTAATGGTTGGACTTGATGATCTTAAAGGTCCCTTCCAACCCCAGTGATTCTATGATTCTAATACTGTACTACAAAAAGGGAAAGGGAGAGCTGGATTAGTAATACTGTGAGTGTGGAAACCTGAATAAAATGTTTGTGGACAGGGAGGACATCAGGCTTTATTAGCTGTAAATATTAGGGCAGCTTACGCGCTCCATTAACCAGTTGCCTGATGCCTTCTTCCAGGGCACGTGCTTTGCGAATATGGGCCTCTTGTGGTAATGTGAGGGCTGTGAAGGCAAATGTCTGCTTTTGAAGGTGATGCTGTGAGCAGCAAGAGCTCAAATGGATGTTGGGAGGTTGCAGTTTAGGAAAGCCCCTTGGTGCTGGGGTGATTTACCTACTAAGTGCACATTGCAGTCTCAGATGTGACACAGTGCCTTTAAAGGGCAGCATTCACCAGTCCCGAGTTAAATGCTCCATCTGGGCAGTGGTACCAAGTTCAAAGATAAAACATCCTCTGAGTAATCACTCTTGCCACAGGACTCTGCTTAGGCCAAATCGTAGGATTTTTGATAATATTTGAAGTGCTGAGTCCCTTCTTGCAGTTAAGGTTTTAAATCACATGAAGATTGATCAAAAGCCCAATGTTTCCTTCTCTGCCTCACCAGCCTACTGTCCTTTATCTCCTGAAACAAAGCAGCATTAACTTTTAAGATCTGATTCAATAACATTTTATGGATAATAATTATGACTGATATTAAGCCTTCAGCAACCAGTCTGTATGGAGACTTAATGTATTGAGGTTTATTACTAGTGTAACCTATCTTTTTACATCGGTTGTAAAGCAGTATCAACTATACCAATAAGGGGAAAAAAAATATCAATGAACTATTTGCCTCTGCTTCTCTGCAGGGTGTTCGTATGCCTGCCACTTAATATTGCTAGCACAGTGGGAGTTTGCTGGTGAAGAGTTTTTGTTTACAGAGTCTGTTTGCACAACTGCAGAGTTGTGATGAATGAATGAGCTACAACAGTCCTGTGCTGGGAAAGGGAATCCATCAGTGGATAGACCCTGGAGACCAATCGATCATCCTTTCCCTGTTAATAAGTGTGTGAATTCAAAGTTTTCAGAGATGCTATATAGAGATGAGCTCCAGAACTTTCTCTGAGGCTTATCCCAATAATGGAAGTTCTTGAATGTATGAAACTTCTTCAGGCAACCTATATTAGTGATTTCCACACATTCCCCCACTCCTCCCTGCCCCCAAAGTTTCCCTGATCTCATTGGGGCATAGTTGTATGTATACATGTTGTGACTGTTTATGGAAGTGGTCCCTGAACTAACCTGAAGACCAGGTTGAGCAGAAGAAAGCTCTGGTAGTTTCTAAGTCCTGAAGTGCTAAGCACAGTGGTCTAATGTAAATTATAATATGAGAGAGGAAACTTGCCCTAGTTTACGTAGGGTTGACAGGGGAAGTTCTATTGTGCTGGCACTGAAAAAGTCATCTGAAGGACCCGGGACTGGGTCCTTCAGCAGCTGAACCTTGTGATGTTCATGCATCATTAACTGTAACTGTACTATATAGTTACCTTTTGCCTTGCTCCTCCTCATAACTTTCTGTGTAAGGGAATCTACCTCCCCGGTAAGTTCAAATAAGATGCTGTCTGCTTGTGTCCTTTTTGCCTTTTTGATGGGAAAGCTGAAGGGAATTCTAAAGTGCTCTGGGAGCTACATGGAGGCCTTGCTTTGACATCTCTAAATATGTGAGTAATGGGGTGCTTAGAACTGATTTTACGTGTGATGGATGCTCAACAATAAGGAATCACAAATTGTGGGCAGCAGAGCTTGGAGAGGAGAGCTGCTCAACAAGATTAATGGGAAGGGAGACCTTTAGTGTAATGAAAGACACGGTTCAGGCTTGAAAACAGACAATGACACACTAGATCGAGTCTTGAGGAGTTGGACAGGCGGGTTTCCTCTGCAGGCAGTAATGTTATGCATTGGTAGAGTCCCTTCCTATGTAGGAAAGGCAGAACAGCTGTGAGGCAAATGCATTGTAATTCTCACTTCACCCACAAGTAGTGCACTAGTAGACCAAGGGATTGGGTTGTCCAAGGGTTATCTATCAAGCTGGTGACAGGGATGTTGAAGGACACTTAGAAATTTCTTATTGTTCTAAGAAATGCAGGCCAATGAGAAAAACAGGATGCGATGGCAGTAGAACATAGCTGGGTCTGAGCACTTGGAGGGTTTATGTTGCAAGTGAAATAAGATTCTTTTAAGATCTCATTGAGCATGTGGTGTAAGGTTAAGGCTGAAGTCGGCGAGATCCTCCTTCCATCTCATCTAGACAGATTTTCTTATGCAAGTGAAACAAAATTTTAAAAAAGCCACCTAGGTGTTTTTAATTAATTCAAAAAACCCAACACCCTAGGTCCCCTTTCAATGAGATAGTTAATAAAAGTTTAAAGGTGTATTTCATTACTAGTAGAAATATCAAGTTTAAAAGATAACAAATAACTCAGTATTTTTATTGGAAATAATCAAAAAAACCCAACCAGGTGAAAGTGTAGCTCATCTTTCCTTTCCAACGCACTTAAGTTGCAAGCTGTTATTAACAGTGAATATCATGACTAAGGGGATGTGAGCAGGGAACAGAATTAGCAAAATGTTAGTGGGGCTGGTTACAGGATCTTTGTTGTGACTGGAACTGGTATTCTCTATCTCTGACAAGGATAATAGCGTGTGAAAATGAAACCAGCAAACATGTAAAATATATCTAAATACAGAGGACAAACCAGCAAATAATAACTGGACCAGTAATCAGATGCAGAAGGGCTTATCTGTAAGTACAGTGGCTTGAAAGATGGCAATGCTGGTAGGTAAACATTAAGAGGACTATGAAGCTGAGAATAAATAGAGCAATATCCTCTAAACAGTAAAGAGCTGGAGCGTAAGACCCTGGAAAGACATTCAGGACTTATTGCTTGAGAAAGATCCCTAAAGCTGTCAAGCAGATGTGCAGTTGGTAAGTAGATGACTCGCTGGGACGTTGACTGAAATGGTAGAAGAAATAAATCAAAGGGGATTGCATTAGTGTAACTGAAGGCAGTATATTACTTTGCTTTGAAGTATAGTGTCCTGTGGAGAAAGCAATGACTGTCATCCCACAAGAATGATCAAACTGAGCGGAGACAAGTCTCAGATTTAGGCTGTAGCATACGCAGGGGCTTCTCTTGCATGCAGTCGTAATTTCCAGGTTTTCTTGAAGGCATTGTACTGGAGTTTGATGGGAGACATAAGGGGCTGATTCTAAACCTACTGAAGCCAATGGTATCTTCCCATCCTACATCTACTCCACTCTCCCGCTCTCAGGTATGGCCAGGCTGGGCAAGAACCACCTTTCCTGCTCTTTGCTATCAGGCCATCTGCTGTGAGTGTACAGGGAGACACAGCACACCTCACTTTTTGTTCCAGAAGATGAGAAATAGAACTTCTTTTCAGTCTGGCATTTCTTGTCAGCATTTAGTCTACATGATAAGCAAAAGAAGACATTGGTGTGAAGCTTAGTGACCAAAACAGTATTGTCTGTGCAGTCCTTCTACGGGCCAAATGAGCGTGTGAGATGCTGACAGCCCGAATTCTTGTTTTGTGAGGAGGGACTTCTGGGAATAAACTGTTCCACTGTAGCATGGGTGTCAGCTATTAAACACCTCTTGCTGTAGCCAACTCTTAGACCTTTGGCATCCTCTCTGGATTTTGAGTTGAATGAAAACAAGGGAAGCATCAGCCCAATAAGGGGAGGGAAGGAGTAAGAGCCATCCTAGTGTAGTCCTCTCAGTGACAGGAGGAAGGCACTTGTCAGGCTTATCAGAACATACCTAAAGAAATGGAAGGTTTTTATAGTCACCACTTAAAAACTTTGCATCTGCTGTTTATTAAGCATTGTATCTCTGATGACCTAGTTTCATTTTTTTTTAATCTTTGCTTAAAATGACATTGTGTTTGATTTACATCAAGGTACCGTGTAGCACAAACAGATCAGGTGGGCCTCCTTCCAAACTGAGGATGAGCACCCTTCCCCTTTTATACCCTGCCTATGCTCCTGAGGGCGTGCCTTCACAGTAAGGCAATTTTACATGGTATCCCAGACTTGAAATGAAAAAGGTTAACAAATTTGCACTTTCTGCCCCATGAAAAAGTTCTCCGTATATGATAATAACATTATTTCAAATACACTTTTGTCACTTAAAAGTGTGAAAATAAGTTATTTTTAAATAGGATAAAAGGATTGGAAGTGGGGAAATGAAGCAATACACTTTCTGAAAAGAAAAAGTCAACTAACGTGAGATATCCATCTAATGGAGGACCCAATTTTTACTCAAGAAGGGACAGAAAATGCCTCATTCCTGCCTCTAAAATCTGTTCCAAAGTGTCTGTGATAGTCAAACCCATCTGCAAAGATAAAGAGCTGAAGTAGTAGGATGTTGTCTCTTATCATGTCTTTTATTATAACTCTCGTTGCTTTCCCCAGAAGCACTAGGGGATGGTGGACTGGGGTCCAGATTAAAATGCTTAAGGAAAGGAAAAATAATAGGAGGGTCAGACTAGATTATATTAAAGCCACATCAACAGAATTATCCGAAGGAAGAGCAGGCAAAGTACCAAAAACACAATGAAAATTCTTATCCAAACTAGTTTACAACTGACATGGAAGTACCTTTTAATCTCCTGTGTTAGTTAAAGCTAGAATAATTTGGAGATATTTTTCCTTAGTCTCTAAACTGGCCCAACGATTGTTCCTTTGGGGTAACATCCTGGGAAACATCTGTTTTATTTATAGTTTTGATTTCATGGCAAGACCAAGACTTCTGTCTCATGGGTGCGCTGTGAGCCACTTTAGACAGTATAAACTCGCATTCTGCCTCAGGATTTTCATGCTGGTGCTCTAAGAAGAAAAGTTTTGTATGGTGATTTTTGAGGTGCTGCAGGCATGTCCCTAGCCTAGCAATGAAAGCCTGGCTTTCAAGGTAGCTTTGAGAACGTGGTTCTCTGTCTAGAGCCTCATCACTGATCTCCCAGCCCTGGTCACTGCTTCACTGAACCCTGACTCCAGGATTCTATTATCATAGAATCATAAAATAGTTTGGGTTGGAAGGGAGCTTTAAAGGTCATCCAGTCCAACCCCCCTGCAATGAGCAGGGGCATCTTCAACTAGATCTGGTTGCTCAGAGTCCCATCCAACGTGACTTTGAACGTTTACAAGGACAGGGCATCTACCACCTCTCTGGGCAACCTGGACCAGTGTTTCATCACCCTCAGTGTAAAAATTATCCTGGAATGATCATTGTGTCTCTTGAGGACAGAATCCTGCAAGGTCTGGAAGTAGTTCTGTTTTCTCTGGGTAAAATGCGGCTGTCTCTTCCCTCTCTGTTGTTGGTACAGGTTGCTGGGCTCACATACAGCGAATTTCATCTGTTCCTTTCAGTGCGTGCCCAAGGACAGGGAGGGAGCTTGACTTTGGAGCTACAGTTTCTCGAATGGCGCAGTTTTGAAAATCACCTGTGTAAAAAGTCACAGGTAAAAGGCCTTTCTGGATGAGGGCCAAAGCTGGAGCTAGAGTTGCGGACGGGTAAGCTCAGCTCTAGTGATTTGAATCTCACCTGCAGACACCAGTTGGGTTTTATTTTCCAGACAAACCCGTTTGTTTGTTTGTCGGTTTTTAACAGGAGCCTCTCTGTTGAAGCCTCTTTTTCTATCTGAGGAAGCAGAATGCTGTGTTATGATTCTGTACTACAGCAAATGGGAATCCCTTCCCAAAACAACCTCCTCCTCTAATGAGGCTGGTTGTGGTGGAAGTAGTACCTTGCTGCGACTGACAATTGTCATGACTTGGTCCTATGCACATCTGCCTTGATGGGAAGGAACCTGTGGAGGTAGTCCAAGTCCTATTTTTCATATTGCATTCCCGAACAAGTAACTCTTTTTCCCAAAGGCACCCTGTAAAAGCAGTTCCTCTGAGTACCACTAGATCTGTGACAAACATAAGGGAGGTTCCACAGCAAGGTCATTACTGGTCAGTTTTTTTGCTGGCTAAACGTAAAATGAGGTAGGCAGCTTTACACTTTAAAGTGGAGAGAGGTAAGGGCAGTTTCAGTGTTTCCCGGTAAGCCATTATCATCCATAAAATGAAGAGTTTCTTGTTTTTTAAACTGATGTCTTGATAGTGAGGGACTCCATTTTTCAACAGTATGCATGCTCATTCCTCTTCTATTCAATAACAGAAGATGGTTACTAATATATTAAACAACTAAGATTTTCCTTGAAATGCAGGTTCTGAAATGCAAATCAGAGCTGTTGATGAAGTCAAAACAAGTAAGAGCGACACCCAAGAAAATGACAAATTGCTAGAGTTGAGAGTGGTGGAAAGTGAAGTTTCGTAGCAGTTCCAGAATTTTTCATGATCCTGCTTTTGCAGTAAAATAATGACATCGACGAGCCTTGCTGAAGTGATGGGGAATAGAAGCAAATTTGCCTTTATCCCTAAGGCATTGCGCTGAATAGTTTGTGATGTAGTGTGTGTCATTGGGGAACATTCTTATCTTCCCTGATGCTGCAGGGAAGATAAGAAACTCTGACCTCCTCTTTTCTTTAATCTTAGAACAGTTCACGTAGTTTACTTTGTTCTTTTCCACCCTGTTTTTGGGATCTGCTGTAGTTTACCTGTTAGTGCTCATAAATGCATGCCACTACACCAGTGAGAACCAGCAGTGAGTCAATCTGGTGTACCTGCCAGGTCAGTGCTTGGCAATAGGTGCCAGTGGGTGGCATTGCCAGCGGCGCTGCTGTAGGCCTATGCTCTGGGAAGTGACTTTCCCCTGATCACTGAGGCTCCTGTGCCCCAGTTGGAACTGTATGTCCATAATAAAATGCTAGCTGAGTGGTACCTGAAGATTGTGGCTTTCCTCTCTACCTGGATGAGATATGTAAAGGGCAAACATCTATACCATTATGGTTTGTCTTAGGAGCTGCAGATAAGTTTCTTGGCACGCCAAAAGCTTTAATGAGTTTTGTCTTTGCAATTCCTAAACAGATACAGAGATCCCTTCCAACCTCAACCGTTCTGTGATCCGTGACTGCAGACATCATCAAATAGGGTTTGGCCAGGCTTTTTTAGGGCAGCTTGAGCTGTGCTGTGTTACCCTGCGATACATGCACTGAACTGTATTATTCTGTCTTTTTGCGAATGCCAGCAATCTGAGCATCTCTGCTTGGAATATTATGCTCAGATTTATGGTACTCCGCATGCGTGATGGCTCACCGTGCGCATCAGCAGACTAAAGCAGCGTCTCTCATTAGGAGAGAGACAGACTTTTGATAAGATCTCAAATCCCAAGTCATGCATGAGTTCTCTAACTGCTTTAGGGCACGGCTTGGGTATCTGGTTGTTACGTGGGACTAGTATTTGGCTCACTCGCAGAGACAGCAGGCCAGCCCATTGACACCTGCCCCCTCTGTTAACAAACCAGTGAACCTACGGCTATTTCATATTTGTATGATAATACAACACAGTTGAGAACTGAGTTGTAAAATGCAGGTCACTTGGTAGCTGCATCAGTTGGTGAAGGAGCGCAAGGTGACAATGAAATGATTCAGATTAGTAAGTGGGGGCATTGCAGCTGTTTGTGCTCTAATTGCATCTCTCCAGATGTTCCTGTGATGTGCGGTAGAAGCCAAGCAGTCTCTAGACATAACTGTATTTCAGTATTCAGCTTTCCAAACACTCTTCTGTGGTCTGTAGAGAAGTGAGAACTTAAGGACCTAAGCCATTTCATCTTCTGTGCTGTCAAATAAACTCTGTCATTTTGAAGTAATGTTTCCTGGGTGTATATTTTTTCTTTTGAGATTTCTTTTCACATTAAGATCAGCAAAAGCTCTTTCTGGGAAGCCTGATTAAAAATGCAGTTCCTCCCAGGAAAGAAAAGAAAATAACATTTTCAGCATCAAAAGAGATCACAAAATTATCCTGAAAAAATGAAATGAATTTTGAAGATTATGCATTGCAGGAAAACAGGTAAAAGTGACCTCAGGGCTTTCTGCTGTTTGTAAAGTAGTTCCTCGCTTTTTGGATAGACATCTGCTTAAGAGTATAAGCAACAAAGCCTCTTGGAGACTAGAAGTGTCCTGTATTGGGATTAGCTTCAATAAATTGATCAAGATAGCCAATTTCTTAATGAAATTTATCCTTGTCTGTGTATTTAAAAATGCCCCAAAACCCCCACCCCAAACAAAAACCTAACAAAGGCCATAAGAAACTGCTGTTTCCTTTCAGCTACGTGTTGTTCGCGTTGCTGGGAATGCAAGCACAGATGGCTTCCAGCTCTGTCGCGGACCTTTGCCTCCTAGGATCAGAGTGGGGCATCGGCAAGTCAGGCTGTGGCAATGCAAATACTGCTTTCCTATGTTGCTCTTTTGGGCTGGGTTGTGTTCTTCAGTGGTGGTATAATTAATCATATAACTGCCCACATCATACTTGGGCCTGAACCCTAGAGAAAAAACTCCTAGAGAAAGTCTCAGGAAAAAGAGTAATTTCTCCTTTGGCCTTTTTGACATTGTTCAAAGGGTATAGAAGAGAGAATTCCAATGGTTTTAAACATTACCTCCTATATTACGTACAGCCATAATCTTTTCAGATGGTATCCTTTTTATAAAAAAGTTTCCAGTCCAGACCTTTAGAGAAAAATGAATCTTTCAAGATATTCACTGTTTTGTTTTGACAGTCTGAATTGTTTGCAAGACCTTAGCGTTGAACGCTTCTCCAACTCTAGTCTAACCTTTATCTGTAACCAAACCCTCTTCTGTTTCCTCCTCAAACATCCTTTCAGATAGACATACCTTTCACAGGAATAGAAAATGTTTATTGTTACTAGCAAAAAATAATGATGCTTCCCCAAGGCCCGTGTTTTATCAACAACTTTTATAGTGTGTTTTGCATCCTGAGGTGTGCCTAGGATTTCAGCTTGGAGCAATGCATCGCATAGCTGGAAGGGAATGGTGACTGTCTTTCTGGTGTCTTTCATCAATCATTTAAGATGAGTTGTGTAAAATCCAACTGACCCTTCTATAATAACTAGGGGCATATAGCTTTGAATTGTCACTTTGATAAATTTTGGCATATTGGCAGTGTTATGGGCTAAGGAGCCTGGCATCCAAGCCTTTCATCTGTCAGTGTCATTATGAAATACCTTAAAAGAACGGGGGGAATGCGTTCTAGTGATTCGATAAATCTTATCTCCATGAATGAGTGGGTTTTGCGTGGTTTCATAATCTACTGAACTCTAATAGCCTATATCCTTTGCTTCAAAAATAGCTGTTAGAACAAGGTGTTTGATGAGTCTGTGTGTTGTTTTTCTGCGACCCCTTAGATTTTTTATGTCAATGAATGACTTTTGGTGCTGAATGCCGCGGTAATTATTGACCTATGTGGTACATAGGTACATGGTTTTAAAAATTTATTGAAAAATTTATTGTGTGATCAAAACTAATTTTTTACTGGATGGATGCATCATCGGTTGCTTCCCCACGTTTCTCTCTAGGATATAATACAAAAGGTAGGCAAAACACTTTTAACAGCAGCATTGCAAGGAAAAACTCAAAACTAGGTGAAATAGGTTTTTGTTATATGTGTTACCAAGTAAAATAGTGGTTTTAGTGTCCTGTATAATGCCTACCACATGGTTGGGGCCTATACTGATAACTTAGTGTAATCTAAGGATCTGTTGGGTGTTACAGTTTTCAACATTGGCTACGTGTCAGTTTTAGCACAAATTAAAAGCTGAGTTCATAGCTTCACGCACTATAGTTTAAATGAAACAAAAAATAACAATGATATTGGAAATTAAAATAAGCTTCAGTGATAAAGGACAGCTAGTGGAAGCCCAGTGGCCTCTTTTTACCCACTATTATGGGATTTCAAAGTGCTTTCGAAACTAGTCCCACCAAGTAAATGACTGCTGGTGGGGGTCATTTTTCGATCACTACAAGAGAGTCACTTAGCTCTGGTGAGGTCCAACTCCCATTTTGCCAGTTCTGTTACCATGTCTTTTCTTTTTGGGAAAGGGCAGGTGAGGAGAGGAGGAGTGGAAGGGAGCGGAGGGAAGGTAGTGATGCTGCCCTGCTTTTTATGTGTGCTAGATTGTCATGCAAGCTCATTTTCCAGACCCAGGATATTTCTAGCAAACCAGAATGGATAGTGCTGCAAATGCCAAAACCCAAATCCATACATAGGAATTCCGTGTGAAAAGACCCTGGCTTCTGGCTAAGTGGTTTATAGAGTATCAGATTAGGAAGCAGATGATTATTTGAATTATATCAGGTGTATAGCACTCTTACTAGACTACTGACCGTTCTCCACGGTTCCATGTTGGGGCATCAATGACCACTCTTCAGTACTGATGTCAGGAGAGCAATGTCCTTATGCTTGTCCTTATGAGATATTTTGTCCCAAAGAAGTTGCAGAAGTTTGTCAGAGGGCAGTGAACAATGTAGACATCATGTAAAGATATTTGTGAGCAGATGTGATAGTGCAGGAGTGACCTGCTGGGCTGCTAGATAGGAATGAGAGTTTCTGTCTCAGTTTTTCTTTTCTTTTCTGGGCAGATAGAGCCAGGGCTTACTAGTAAGCTTCAGGCTTACTGTGCTTGTATCTTACGGCCATGGTATGCACCCTTGTGCTGTGGATGGCAGAGGTTTCCAGGTGCTGCCTTGTATTTGAGGAAAGAGCCTGATTCTTCTTCTGATCATCTCCACATAGCGCTGGTGCAAGAGGAACCTCATCTTCTACCAAAGATGAGTTTCCCCCACACTCCAAAAAGCCTGGACAAACGTACACTACCTTGATACGTACCTGTACAAAATATCTGTAACAAAATACAGAATCTTCCCCAGGAAAAGAAAAAAAATTAATTAAAAATTAGTACAGCAGTGCCATTTGAGAGAAGGTTAAAGCTGAGTTTAACATAGCTTCATCTTAAGCCGGTGTTAATTAATATAAACACAACTGTGTGTATTTTTTACACTAATTCAATTTGTTTTTAACTGGCAGCTTAGACTTGTGTAAGACTGTTTTCAAAAATGAGGCTGCCTAGTTTGACAGTGAATGAGAAGTTCATGGAGTAACTTAGTAGTAAAAAGCAAATTGACCTGTTAGTTTGAATACACTGTAAAAAAGGCTTGACATGAGAGAAATATGAAGAGGCACCAGCAGTATTCCGACAGTGGTGATGAATGGCAGGTGGACACAAGCCTGACTGCTCCTTTTTGGTTGCTGCTAGTGATTCGCAGGCAGGTGGGTGAGAATGTTAAAGGCCTGACACATGGAGTGACAGATACCCTTAGTGCTTGTGTGCGCAATGCAATGGCATGTCTTAAAATAGAGCCAGCTGCATGCATAATTAAGGAGAAATAATTGCAGTGCACTTATGTAAATTATCTTGTGCTTCTTCTCCTCCCCCCTTCCCTCCCCTGACATTTCCGTCAGGAAGGTCCCCTACCCAAAGACTCACCTGATAAGTGAGAAATGCTAAAATACTATATTTGGAGCAAGAAATAAAAATTTTGTTGTCTTAAAGAGAATAAGAACAACATAATGTGAGAGAAGGATGTGGCTCCAAAGTATATAGAGTCAATGTTGGCAATCTGGCAGATTGTTATATGAACAAAAATTAATTTTAGAAACCTGCATGTGAATTTAGTGATTCTGTCATTCTTGCTGTCTTGTAACTCAGATAAATATCTCCTATTTCTGCTAGCTGAAATTCTGCCTACATATGCTTTTTTCATTCAGCCTGTTAGAATCATCCTGACAATGTATGACTGTGAATTTAACCTCATTTCTGTTTGTACTAATTATAAATTGCATTTTTACTTTCTTTGGGAGGAACACAGATACTCTGTTCCTTATGTCATGGTTTTATATGTTTCTCAGATGACTGTTCTGGATGCATCTGGGCTATTGTTTCAATAAAACATTCTTTCACTCCCCTTTGCTCATATCCCCTTTTGTTTATAAATGGAATAAAACTCTATATAGCTCTAACAAATTACTGTATTTCCAGGTCACTGGTGACTGCATGCATCAGATTCAAAAATAATAGGCAAGGAGTTGGTGGATATATTTCACCGCTTGGGGTGTTTGTAAAATGTTTGCATTGGCCATTCGCTCTTCTCAGTATATGGTTGATCAAATAGCACAGAATATAATTTTCAAAAGCTCTGGCACACCTTAAGCTCCTAAATCCTGGGCTCCTTTTGTGGAGCTGTAACACAAATGTGGTATGACCAGCTCCTGTCTCCGAGACCTCATGCGGGCTTTTATGGGATGATTTTTAGGAGCAAGAAGGAATTGAATTGCCCTTAGCTCACACAGTCTTTGGACTCTGCTGAGACTTCTACGGAGAGTGCAAGCTGTGGTGGTGATGGTCTTGGGGAGGGAACAATTTGCCACTATGCTTTTCACTCAGCCTAGTGTTAAATATTGAATACACCACTTGGCAACCATCAAAAGTCGATTGTTTGTAAGTATCCCTGACCTAGTCTGGATTTAAGCTCATACTGTGTGGTTTGTTTCCTTTAAGTACTTTTCTGGAATGCGAGAAGTGTGCATGCAGTTTTAGCTTCTCCCTGCAGAAATTCATCTGCTTTCCCCTAGGATGCAATGTAAGAGGGCAAGGAACGGGGAAGGCAGCAAAGCAGAAAAAAACAGCATAAAACAGGAGATGCACATCTGCTCGTTCATCGCTACATTTTATAATTAAAGCTCTGGAAAAAGTAAAACATCAAGTAATATATGAAGCACAACCATTGATTTCTATTTAATAGTTGCTACCCTTTTCTCACTTAGGGACAGCTGAATTCAAAATATTTATGGTTGGCTGTACAGCAAATGCTGGAATAAGCCTTTCCCTGCTGCTTTTTTGTTGCAGTGTCCTAAAATGCAGAGCTTGTGAAACTTCAGAATGTATTTGAGAAAGATATAAGATGTGGTGCAGTCATGTGTAACTCTGAGGTGGGAAGAGCTCCTCTCGTGCAGCAATTATCAAGTAAATCTATTCAGTGGTTCATTGACCTCACTTTAAAGTTGATTACCTCTCTTTGCAGCCATTATTGTTGGTCTGCACATGCAACTGTGTTTGAGTAGTGGGTCCAGGCAAGAACATCTTTTCTTGAAAGCTGGCAATATATTGAAATAATTGAGCCCCTGTAGAAGTGCAGTATATTGTGGATATGGAGTAGTAACTCCTGAAGGAATACAGAGCGTGGAACTGCTAATATCATGGTTTAGTACACAATATGGCGTAAAACATATCGTGTACTAAAAGACATGGTGTAAAAGCTGCTGAAAGGATTAATTTAAATACGGTATTGCGAAAAGGCATCTTATAGTACTCTACTATTATAGGAGCCCTGATCACAGTGCCTATAGAAAATGTTGCCCAAAACTTTCCACTTATAATGTTCTTTGCTTATAATTTTCAGCCTTTAATGCTTGAGAAAAGAATTCCTCGTGCTGATCATCTGCCAAAGACTCTTTTGAGTAATGTTTCAGCTAGGATGTCTTATCCTCTCTCAAAAATAAGGATAATAAGGTATTTTATTATGGGAAAACTTGAATTCTAAAGACATTGATAACCAACTCCCTGCACTCTTTTTGAGTTGGGGATGATGGAGCTAGCATTGCGATGGAAGGACTGATGGGCGACGTCAGCAATATCAAAGTCTCGCTACTTACAAGAGCATAAATAAAACAGTAGGAATAGCTTTGCTGAGCCATGCTTTAGATGTCCAAAAGGTTGGCAGCAGTTTTAAATCAATGTATTGATTAAAAAGAATTGCTTGTTCAATAAGTAAAATCTACAAAATCTACAAAAATCTTACAAAATGCAGTATTTCCCCATTGCATGGCAATTGTTAAATCTTCAAATGAAGCTGATCTGTATCTATTTTAGGAAAATATAATTGAGACAGAACCGATGAATTTGACAGCATCAGTTTAATGAATCCCTTATGTTTGCTAGGTGTTGTGTGTGTGTTCTAACGTTGGCATGAAGTGGAAGTGAAAAACCATCTCTGTTAAGGACATAGTAATGTGATTAAAACCAATCAAATAGTCTGGTTTAGAAAAGGAAGTCAGGCTTCCAGCTGATAAAATTTTCTGAAAAATTTTCTGAAAAGTTGCTTTTTGAACTGCAGGGAGAGAAACAGTTTCTTCAGAAGGGAAGTGATTTTTGTGGTGCGTACGCCTACCTGTCAGTGTGTCCTGCGTGTAACTGTGACACAAAGTGCTTTTTCCCCCTTGGTATTTGTTGAGTTAGATCTGATGTTCCATTTGCAGCAAAGTCCAAGAATATGGACAGCTTCTGCTATGTCTGAGAGCAAAGAATCTAAAAGGTCCCTGCAGCCATGGACGTTGCTTCTTCCTATTTCAGATAATATTAATCTATTTTGGATATTCAAAAGTTCACGAGTTGCTTTTCGGGAGCTTTTTGAGTTTAGTTTACCGTTTCGAAGTATGAGTTATACTGTAGTCTCCATTTTATATAGATAATCTATTTAAACAGCTCTATTAACTGAAGCATCTAAAAGTTTATGTCCTCACATGTTCAATTGCCTGTTCGTGTACTGAATTTGTCTTTAAGAAAATTGGAGCCCCAAGCTAGATACTAGTAAATTAACCCAGTTTCTAATCTTCCTACATGCTTTTAAATAATATATTAGTCCAGGAATTATTTGGGCCTAAGTATTAGACATCAATGTATAAATTCAGTGTATAATTCATTAATCAGATGAATTATTTCTAAAGTATCAACAGAAGTGAAGAGGGTCTTAAGGGACACGTATTTATATGCATATGGACATTATAATGTATAAAATTATCATCCTAATATCCTATTGTGACTTGTGTTTGATACAAATACTGCACAGAATGTAACCAAGCATTAGCCTCTGCTTTCTGCTGCCCTCCTTTTTTTTTTTTTTTCATTTTTTTTTCCCCCTCTATTGAAGGACATACATGTGGCCTAAAGTAGACTGAAGTCTCTAGAGATTGGGATAATCAGCCGTGTAAGATAAACTTTAACAGAGCTTCTTGAAGTTAAGGCTAACTCTGTCTTCCAATAGGAGGCACTTCCTTTTGGGTGTCCTTGTGTTCTTTATTTTATGTATTTATTTATTCTGGCTTGCATAACTATGGCCACGTTTTGAATTTTTTTGTGAGCTCACAGAAATGTTCGTTGTTTGTGAACAAGGATACATCTTCCTCATTTAATATATATTTGGACATCCTGAAAGTTCGGTGATGTTGTATATGAAGATAGATCATTCTGTACGATCTCTGTTTTTCTCCTTCTTTGGTGAAATAACCTCTCCCAAATACTACCTTTACCTCTGGAAAAAGACACCCAGGTGAATGCATAGATTACCTTCTTCATTACTTAAACAGCTTTTGCACATGCCCTTCATTCTGGGCCCTACTGGTGGGTAGTTGCATTCTTGAGTCATATACTGAGATCTTACTGATCTTGTGGCGACTTGATGATCATTTTTGAAGGTCAGGCTAAGAAAAAAATATCCGGCCAGGTCTTGTGTTATTGTTTTAAGGAGAGGCCTGAGAGTCTGGTATGCTCTTCAGTAAGCTGTCAAAAGGCCCTTCTGTCCCTTTGTCCCTGGTGGTTATAACATTGTAATATTCTTGAAGTGTTGGGAGATTTTTTCAAGTTGAACAGAGTTATAGAAAAAGTTGACTCTCTATAGTACATAGCCAAAGGAATTGAGGATTGTGTATGGCTAACCAGAAGATGGTTGAGAAAATTCCCTCGGGTGGGGCAAAAGTCCATAGAGATATTCCATGTAACATTTCAACCCGAATAAAAAAATCGGAACCCCCCGAAGCAGTTGAACTGGAGCCTGGCTTCTGCCACTCTCCTCTGCAGACCATGTATCGTTCTGCATAGTATACGAAGTGCAATAACCACATTTCTGTGAAAGTCAAAAAATGGCAATGACTTCCCACTTGCACATCTAGTGGGAAGACTAGTGGTCCTAGTCTAAACTGGGATTAAGGAGGCACGAAGAACTTGGTTTTGTATGCTTTTATTAGAAAAATGGCAAACGAACTTATGTCAAGAAAAGATGTAAGTGCGGCCCAGGTTACCTGTGCATGCAAAGATAAGCAACATAGGCAGGTGCTTGAGTGTGCGCTCCTGTGGGAGCATTTCAGATTTTGCTTTTTGCAAGCTGCTCGGAATGCGTTACTTCTTTCCAGTCTCCAGTTTTAGGAAGCTTAACTGTCATGTGAGGAACTTAGGCTTTTTCTGCACAGCTAAGTTTCTTTTGATTTTCCCTATTTGCATATGACTCAAAATTTAGATTAGGAGCTTACCAGAAAAAGGGATGTACTGAAGTTCTGTTTGATATATAGTGGGAATTGAACACGTAATTTGCTTAAATGCTTTTACAGTTTTACATCAAATGCTGCTTCTGAAAAGCAATACATAAAACCTGGGATTTGAGTAAGATGAGACTGAATATACAAATATTAGGATGTCATTTCGCGTGCATAGAGTGACAAAGATTTTGGTAAAAGCAAATTATTAGGGTTCCCAGAAACCGTGAAGGGGAGAGAATTAACAACAGGTCTGTGTCACAAAAACATGCTGGATAGTAGATTATGCAGAAGTTGTCTTCAATCAATTTTTCGACAAACAGACTTGGTGCTATCTGTTGAACTAATGTCAGGCCATAGATAACAAATGGGATTTGATCATGTCATAATCCAGTAGCTCAGTGACATTATATGTTTCAAATCAGCAGTGAGATCTTGGTCTTCATCCTCCTTCCCATTCTGAGCATGAAATAGCCTTCTGAGGGCTGGTTTCCTTAAGTGCATCCAAGTGGTAGCCCTTGAGAGTAGTATGGTCTTGCAAAAAATAGTTTTAAATGGATTCTTCTAGTCTGAAGTATTTAACATCAACAGATGTTACGAAATTTCACCGGGATCGGCCTAGAATGGGACTGGAACGTGTCATTTTCCTCTCTTGTTTCAGGTGATGTAAAATATGGCTGAAATCCAGCTCTTCCCCCTGCTTTAAAGTGATACAATCTCCTTCTGAGATTGGAATACTTTTTGGGTTTATAGTTTTTGTGTCCTGCCTTTCCTCATTTTTGAGCCAGTCTGGAATAGGCAGGGTTAAAGTACTGCAAGGAAAAGTTCCTGCTTTCATTCAAGGATCTCAAAACACTTGAAAAATTAATGAATCCTCAGTTCCATTAGGTAGGTAGATTATATAAATGTGTAGACTAAGGCGAAGTGATTTACCTAGGGTTACTGAGTGTGGCTTTGTAAAGCAGGCTTTCCTGTTGGTACTTTTAACTGCACAACCATGTTGTCATCTGATCCTATGGGATCTCTGGTTCTGCCAGAATTCAGTTCAGACAACACTAGCACTTTGATTATTTAGCAAAAATTCAAAATGTACAGAATACCCTGCATGTTAAGAAAGAAGTGTTGATGAAATTTAAACCAGTACTTTTAAATCTGATTTTCTTTCTTCTTCTCTTTTTTTTTTTTGTTTTGTCATGCAATAGGGATTGTATCTTGTTATCTCTTCAGAAAAACATTTTTTCTCCCTTTGTGTACCCTTGTCTTCTCTGATTCTGAAATGCACTAATTACTCAAATCTCTTACGCTAATTCTCCTGAAAGTTCAGGAATGTTTTGCTTGGATGTCTGCTAATTAATTAAAGGTTATGAGTTGGCTCTTAATCAAGGCCTTCTTCTGAAATTCAGAGCCCCAAATACTCTAAGTGTATAATGCTCACAGTTGAAATGAGTAGGTAATGAGACTATTAGCACATTAAAATGAATCTCTGTTGTGATCTAACAGATGAAGTCTAGTACAACTGTGTACACAATTGCTTGTCAGTGTGTAAATCAAAGCTTTGTCACGTGGCCCAAACCTGGGTACTGCATTGCTTTGTGCGAGCATTCACACAGTCAAACACTATGGCAACAGGATGCCAAAAATTGGAGATTACTGGGGGTTATGCCAGACGTTGCTGCTCTGGCACAATCCAAACACTGGAGCAGACAGTGTTAAGCATGTGTCAGATATACAACATGTGATGTGGAGCTTGCTTTCTGTGCTGAACTAGAGCAAACTACCTTTATGTGAGTATGTTCATGACAGCCAAGTGGCCAGTACTGGGAAATTATTGGTCCTTCAGTGCTGGTATATTTAGAGAGCGAAAACCTCTTTGTTGCAAATAATGTCTCAGATGTCCTAAATTAGACCCCAGACCCGTATGCTGAAGGCTGTGGCAGGTCTTTACGTGGGTGTCACCAGGAACAGGGCAGGCACCAAGTGAGGGATGTGCTCCAAGAACAAGGAGAGCGTAGGGTTGTGAAAAATTCAGATATCCCTTAGGAGCTCACACAACAAAGAACGTTTTGTCCTCTGACATATCAAGGCCTGGATCAATGTACGTGAGGTAGTTTGGACGTTAGACCTGTATTTATTTTTATCATCCCCCCCATTATTTTAGGTGCTGGCTTTAAATCACACCTTAGCTCCCTCAGTCCCAATTGTTTTTTAATGAAAAACCCCATTATTTTCAGGTATTATTTGTTGCTGCCTCCTCTGAGGACTGTATTTTCCCAGTAGTCTAATACTCACCTGTTTTTTTCCCTTCTTTTGATTTCCTTTACATAAGAAATGCACGGGTAGAAATTTGCAAAGGAGCAGAGAAGGGGACTGAGGGGGCAAATTGTCCCCTCTTCTGTCTCATGAACTGCTTGCTCACCTTGAACATAAGGTATCCTTCAGCACCGTCTCCTCATTCCTCTGGTCTCTCACTCTACAGTTTCACCGTTCAATCTGTTACTGAAGTCTGAGTGATTGCAAACTGGCTCAGAGAATGCTTTTCTATTTATGTGTCTGTTTTTGTCTAGGTGCAGATTATTACTGGGCTTTTCTCAGCTATACTCACCAGTATGTAAATTATTTAAGTTTAAAAAGAAAAAAATAGTAAGAGGGGGCATCTAATATTATCTTTAAGCAGAAGTGGAGCCCTGAGGACTGTCACCACTAAACCAATCCCACTTTCTCCTGGCCAGAAATGCCCAGCAGGTAGTCTCAGAACATAGAGCATAGGTTGCTACATTAACGTGACAGATTTCCTCCAGGGAATCAAAACCAAGATCAGGCTGAAGATCCATTTCCATAGGATATTTCAAAATGGTATTTCTAATTAAAAGGTAATGGGAGCCAGGTTATAGAAACTGTCCAGTCTATGGAAAGGCTTTATAGGAGAGGAGTAAGCATTTGTTTATACAGTTATCAGCTACACAGATTTATTTGCAATTAGGGATTAGTTAATCGTGATCCCTATTTTCATCCCTACTTCATTATTCCTCAGAAACATAAAGTACTTGTTCTTTTCGCCGCTTGAGGAATACGAAAAATGTTAGCCCAACCTTTAAAATTGCTTTGTCGGTGGTTCTTAATATCTCGTATTTCATCCAGTTGCCAAGACTGTATAATTAGGATATTAAGACATGCTCTTGATTAGATAGATACATCTCATTGTAATTCAGATTCTAGTTTCTAGAAATCTGAATGTGCTCTAGTACCCGCTGCTCTTGTGTGCTCAAAGGGAATCTAAGCTCTCCGTAACTAAGCCATAAAAACCCAGGTGTCGATCCACTACATGTCTAAATACATGGCACATTCTCTTAAAAGTTAATACTGACTAAAACTGATGTCAACTTTGAACTGTAGCTGTCTCGGTTCTGTCATATAAACAGCTTAATCATAGTTTTACTGCCTTTATTTCATGAGAAAGCATTGCACTCTTGAAAATTTGGATAGATGGCATGAAAAAAAAAGCCATCTTCAGTCTTACAGTCTTAAATCACAAATATAATTTATGTGAAGACTAGATCTTCTCCGTTCTTGTAATCCACACAGCTAAAACTTGTATTTCAGGGCTGTTGCAGCACCAGCGGTTGTGAGCAAAGCTATACTGACGCCATGGAAGTGCTGTAGCTGGTGCCTTGGTGGCAGGCACCCGAATTGGCAGGCGCAGATGCTGTGCCTGGTCCCTCTCTGGCAAGGGTCTGGGTGCTGGGGTGTCTGGTCTGTTGGCTTCCGGCTGATGGATGCCACCCATATATACATATTCTGCATACAGACAGAGAATAATAGCCCTTTGTAATTACAGCTGCACTTTTGCCAACTCCTGCAATTTTACTGCAAGACTTACAGTATTTGATATCTTTTCTTAAAAAAAAACCCAAAACCCAACAAACCACACTCCACTCTTGGAATCAACAGAACCGTTAAGCTTTTGTGAAGACAGTCTCTTCTTCATGTGGCAAAGGTGTGAGGGGGTGGGGAAGTAAAGTAGAGAAAGCCCAGCCTCCAAGATTTGGGTCTTTCCAAAGTACATGGACTTGAATGCTTGCCTGTGAGTGTTTGGAGATATGTGCTCCACTATGGGGTTGACATCAGTTCTGCCGCACCCTCCGCGGTGCATCTCAGCCCGGGATATCGACCACACGTGAGTTTGTGTGGCCCAGGGGGTTTAGTGCGCTGCAGGGGCTGGGCGGCAGCAATGAGCGCCAAACTGACTTGCTTCAGCTGTGGCAGCTGTGAGCCGCTGTAGCAATGCTTCCAATTTGGCATCCTACCTAGTTTAGCCAGATCTTTTTAAAAGATTTTTTTTCATACCCATTTTTATGGAAGGGAGTAGAAAACTTTCCCCATTTCTTCACTCTTCCTATTTTCTTCAGCCAGCTCCTGCCAAAGGGCAGGGAAGAAATAGGGAGAGGAGTTGGCTGCTACTCAGAAAATTTTCTTAGGTATTCGAGGAAGTAAATACCAGAAGATGCTGCACTTGCGTACACACATGTATACTTTGGTCACATGCTGCCTGAAAATATTGCAGTGTATCCTCTATAACCTCCTAATATGTCATTAACAGGTTTCAGCATCTGCAATGAGCTGCGTGTGGTTTTATATTGCAGTTGTTCTATTTTTGTGTCAGTTGTGCTAGCAGCTTAGTGCTTAGCTAATGTACCATTGACGAATGGCTCTCTTTGAAAGGAGGCTGTATATATATTACATAAATTCATTTACATTGTATATATTCATTTAGAAATGAAACGCAGAAGAGAAAAATCAGTGCTTTTCAAATCAAATATGACAACTTCACCAGCGGAAGGTATTTGATTTTCTAGCTTTTAGAAAGCAGACAAAGTATTTACCATTCTGATGTATTTCACTTTAAACTTAAAAAGACTAAAATATGTTCTAGAGCTGAATTTGTCGTATTTGATTGGGAAAACTGGTCTTTGCGGACCTTTTTCTTTTTCTCTGGGTTTCAAGATGAGTTTGAGTTTACAAGGCTGTATTCTGAACACCTTAGTTGAAATGCCGCAACTTACAATGAGAAGGAGCTGAATGGGCAATTACCTTCCACCTCAGAAATGTTAACTCTCGTATATATTATTATTAATTTGTATTGGTACATTTTAAAATGTTCTGGGCTCAGATTCACAAAGGTTCCCTGGGCATCTACATTCCACGTGAATTCCACTGAGGCAGTTCCGTTGAAGACTGAGAAGCCCAAAGCTGCTGTCTGGCACCTTGGGACGGCCTGTGCGGCACCGTGCCACATCACCTCGAGCTGCTGGAGGGAGCTCCAGCTGAGGTGGCTCAGCACAGGTGGGCGCAGTGCAGGAGAGATGCTTGCGCAGGTCCCAGCAGCAGAGGCTGGCACACACGCGAGTTGTCATCACAGCACTTCACGGGGACTGTGAGGAACTTAGAGTGTCAGAGTACCAGTCCCTGTTAACACGGCTTTCCTAGGGCCTTTTGCACTGACTGTAGAGTCATAGGGTTGGAAGGGACCTCTGGAGATCATCCAGTCCAACCCCCTGCCAGAGCAGGGCCACCTTAGAGCAGGTTGCACAGGAACGCGTCCAGGCGGGTTTGGACCGTCTCCAGAGACGGAGACTCCACCACCTCTCTGAGAACACTGATTGGGAGTTTTATCTGATAACACTCTAATTGTTTGAGTGTAAACTGGCAAAATAAATATTGTTAATTCTTTCATGAGGGTGTTGCCTGAGGACAATATAAGATCCTGACTCATCTGGTGTTCAGCTTGGATAAAGAGAATACTTCATCCTTGCCCGGGAGAAGTCACAGTCTGATTATAGCTCACTGTTCTTCTTCTTTGGCTGCACCTCTCCAGAATAACTTCTTCAGTGAAGAAAGAAGTCTTCTTTTTTTTCTTGTAACAATTTACAAATTCTGGATATATCAACTTAATGGTTGGCAGCCGAAAAAATATCATGAGTTAGATTTATAACAATGGCCAGTGAGGTGGGTTTTTTTGTGTATTTAAGAAACTGGTTAGAGTGGCCACCCAGGGGGTAGAAATTCCAGGTTTAATTTCCTTCTGTGCCTTGAAGGAGTTTGAACTTGCAACTCCCATCTTGGATGAGAGCACCTTAAGCCATCAAGCAATGCTGCATTCAGTGGGGGAGGCAGGACTCTTTGAACCCCTGTCAGATGCTGCTCCATTTTGTGCAGAGCTCTTCAATATTAATTTCAGCAAGAGCTGGAGCTCCAGTGTCCCACCTGCCAGGTGAGATGTGTCTTCAGAAGGTCACTGTGTCATCTTCTCTCCATCGGATTGGCCATGAATATTCAAGCGTTTTGTACAAAAAGGGACAACTCCAGCAGGAGAAGCTGAAGGCGACTGACTTCATAAGTCCTTGTAACTTACTGGTTATAGGGCATTTCCCTGGGAAGCAGGTCTCCGATGAACTTTAGACCTGGATAAGAGTAAGGGATATTGGATGCAAAAAGATTGTTCTCTTTCCCACAGTGACTTCCCCTTTCTGCTGCGCACGTGCTCTCCCAGTTCTGCAGCAGAACTGAGAACTGAATTCCTCCCATAACATTAATCTGGACAGAGAAGAGATGTGCAAGTTAGGACATGGAGAAACAGGGAGAAGAATCGGAAGGTGGCATATCTTACTGGAAGGAGCAGTTCAGGGGGTTTCGTTTTGTGGCAGTTTCTAAGAGCAAACAGCTGAGGTGATAATAGAACAAGCGTATTTAGACTGATTTTTAGCTGTCTGTGATATGAAATGAAACAATACTATGCCTGGAAACAAGGGGAAAAATACAGCTGGAGATTTATAGGTGTCGGTTTTCTATAGCTCTTTTGTTAGACTGAATGAATGCTACACAGAGTCTTGTCAAGCCTTTCATTTTTTCCCCCCTTTTCTGAAGCCTAGTGCCTTCAAACTCTTTCAGAAAAGAATAACTTCTGAGAACCTCTGAAAGTAAACAAGTTAAAAAAAACCCAAATAAATTGATAATCTTGGCTGATTGATACATGGAGTTCATCACTGGATCAAACAACCAGTGCTAACCCATGTTGGATTGAGTATTGCTGGGAAGTGTCCGGCGGGGTTAAAATGAACAGCTAGAGGCCATGCTTAGCTGAGAAGTGGGAGAGCCTCAAACTGTTCTTCATGTCATGACCTGGCTCAGAGCAGGCAGCCCAGGGCTGGCTGCATGGCCACAGACATGCTACCGCGTGGGATTTGGAGATGGTGTTTTAATGCGTACTTGTAACAAGCACCAAATCATTAGGAGGTTTGCAAACCCACGCTTTCCAAACTGTTACTGAAGAGTGCAAACCCAGCTCTTCTAAAGGGTAAAACCTTTCTAAGGTCATTTAAATAAAAAAAAAAAAAGTAATTGAAGCCTCCATGTGATCATCTCGGGAGGCTGCAGCGCGGGATTAAACAGTCTTCTGGTGCCTTGTTAAAGTGCATTTGAGCATTGCTGCTCAGCCCAGGGGTGCCTGCAGGGCATTTGCTGGGGCATATGCAGCTCATCAGAGGGCCCCCAGTCAAGCATGTCAGCAGCCGTGGGAGGGATGGTCAGACCAAGTGCAGGGCATGCATTTTTCAGCTTGGCTTTATCTGAGTTCTAAATCTTTAATGAACAACACAAACTAAGATGTTTAACTTAACGATTGATGAGGAAATGTCATAAAAAGAGCTGATGGAAATTAAGGTAAAGAAGGAATTTCTTGGTTATCATTCAGACTGGTATTGGGATCTAACTTCACTGTAGATAAAGGATGCTGCTAAGTGGTATGCAATGGTGAGAAGATGGGATCACGCAGTCGGTCATGAACGTAAACTCAACCTATGACTAAGCCTGACTTTACTCTGGCAAAATCACAGCGAACTACGAGAGACAGATGTGAGCTGGGAACTGAGGCTTGAGCTTTGCATGCAGTATAAATGGAGAACTTCTGTAGTAGAGAGGGCCAGAAGAGTAATATGCTGATGAAAACTGCATGGGATGAAGATCCGCTGCTTCCATCTGAATTGTGGTCCAAGATTTCAAGTGGGTATGTGAGGAGTACAGACACTGGCATGAAAACTCCAGAGGGTACAAGTGTACCACTTTTCTGTGGAGCTCTGTTTAGCCGATTCTACTATTTCAGCCCTCTGTGCCTCTGAAACAGTCCCATTCCAGCTGCGTATCTGAGCAAGCTGGTCATCTTAACATCAGAGTCCCTTCACACTAGGCAGAACCCTTTTCTGCCTTTTTGTCTTTGTTTTTTTGTTTGTTTGTTTCCTTTTTTCTTTTTACTCTGTGCATGATAGTTTTCTGTGAAGCAATTCATGCTGCTAAGCCAAGGTACGATGAAACAGAGGTCTTCTCCAGATCCTCCTCTGAAGTTTGCTGCTTCTAGCACTTACATCTCATTAAGCATCAAGTGATTCTGTAAAATACCACTTAGATCAAAGTAGCCTGCTTTTTTAGGTATCTTAATCTTTGTCTCGTGATACACAGCTTGCATGCTTTACTTGTAGGGATAAAATTATTTTGAAGAGACTATTTCTTGAAATAAAGGCATGTTCTTTAGCTTATTGATGCATCTGAGCCTAGAAGCAACTTCTAAACACAAGCCAAGAGAGGTGAAATGCAAATGACACTAATTGACGCAAAAATTACTGCTCTGATTAATCATAAGACTGCTCAGAGACCATCGTCTGACTGGAGTAGGGTTTTCTCCTGAGATATGGAACCTATTTTTTCTTGTTCTCTGCACACTCAGAACTTGTTGTTGCTGCTTAAAGCACAGAAAGGGGTTGCATAAACACTTTAATATTGCATGAGGCTTCTGTAAGCCTGAATGATCTTATGAATGCTAAAACCATGACATACAAGCACAAATGAAAGTAAGCAGCAAAGATTGTGTAGCCTTATCATCTGGATGAACTGATAGATAAACCAGCACACTTTGGTGGCTTGTCATGTTTTGTTTTCCCTCCTGGGATAATTCAGCCACAAGCCTTAAAAATGCTCTGCCTTCCCATTCTTATTATTTTCAGCATTCCCTTAATATTTAACCCCAGCTAGCAAACCAGTTACACATCTTTAGATACAGCTATGTACTGGGACTTAAAAAAAAAAAAGGTTGTGCGTGAATGGGATCTTTCATTTGGATGAATCTCAGTGTACTTTCTGATCTTATCAACTGTACAAGTAACACGGAAGACTTCTTCAGTTGTTCTTGCTGATACAAGTTATGTGGCTGTAGTACTAGAACTGAACACCTGCGTAATATAAATTCAGAAATAAGATAAGTTAAAAACTTTGAATGGTAATAAGCTAGGACAACAATCTGCGAAGTGGTTGGTGACTTATATCATTTGCAGTCTTGTAATGACATCCTCCGTGAAGAAGCTGTACCGCAAATCTGAGACTGAGGCAGAAGTTGGATGGTACGGCTCTATAACATTCATTTTTTTTGTGCAATAAGTGAGCATAATCATCTTTGGCTCACAAACATAGTTGACACCGTTCAAAAATTGAATGGCTATACCAGACCAGGAACCTATAGTGGTTCATAGCCAATGGTGATACTTTTTTTTTTAAAGCTAAGAACAGAGTGTGTATAAAGTGGTGCATTCCTTAGTAGTATTATATCCCGATTTGTAGCAGAGGAACTTCCAGAGTTGGAAGTTCCTTTAAGTTTCATCAGCCTCATCTTGTTTAATAGCTTTTAGTGGACCTTTCTTCCAATAATTTGTCTCATTGTTTTTGCATTGTTTTGCAACTTTGTACATCTATGACATTTTGTGGACCTAAACACAATTGTGTTTTAAAAGTTGTCAGATGACTTTACTGTGAATTTCTAGGCTTTGACTTATGAAAAATAATTACCATCTCTTCCTTGCAAGTTACCATTTCATAGTCCCTTATTATAAACGACTTCAGTTATCTCTTTTCCAGGTTGAAGAATTCTAGCCTATTTAAGTTCTCCACGCTTGCTATTTGGCTGATCATTTTTGTTGCCTTTCATTTCCCTGAAATTTTTCTAGCTCTTTCATGTCTGTGTTGAGAATGAGGGGAAGAGGTAGGCATCTTAGAGGGGAAAATGGGACCAGAATTGTAACATAATGACATTTCCTGCTTTTTCTTGATTTCTTTTTGAATATTTTCTGAAGTTGCCTTTTTGACTTCTGTTGAGTGTTGAGGTGATGCTTTCAGGGAGCTATGAACAAGAAGTCCAAGAACTGTCTTCAGAGCAGCAGTGGATAATTTGGTCATTGTTGGATAAACATACTAGGGCTGTTGATCACAATCTAATTAAATTTTGCAGGAAGGAGTACTAACTCTAAAGCTGTCCGACTCCCCCTAATAAAACCTAGCGTTCAATGGTCTTTGTTGAAGAGGTTAGTGGATACCCTCTGCCTCTTGTCAGTATTTCTTCTTGTTCATCAGCCTGTTCTTCCTTGCAGCTGTGATGGGGATACAAGTAGAGTCTGTGTGGTTGAAATCTCGTTTATTTCCTGCAATGGTAACCACCTGAGCAAGCAGGAGTTGGTAGTGGGAGTATGGAAGGTACTAAAGAGAAATCCAGATAATTATAGAAGATTAGTGTGCTTCAATTATCTCAACAATTTACCTTTTTCAACTTGCTTTTCAACAGAAATGAAGTGGGCCTTGTGTAGGTCCTTCAGTTACCTACCAATTATCAATGTCATGTTAAAAAGGATGACCAGCTTCTGTCAATCTAAGTTATTAATATCTAACATCTGGGTACCTCAAAATCTTTTCAGGTACTTCTCTTTGCAGTAACTATGTAGGGGAAATGGGGAACTAACGGTTAGTATTTCCATCTTCAAAACCTTAAATAATGTTTAGAAAACTCCAGCTCATAACATGTGGGTGCCTGGACTTACAGAGTCCAGAGGCCTGTCAGATCAGCAGGTGATCCATAACGAGTCCTGTGGCAGATAATTGAACCTTGGTCTCCAAGGATAATATATTTTCCTTTCTCTTGATGAACACCATGTGCTTTCTATGGCCAATTTATAAACCACTGCACAGAACCCTCTTTGCCTGGCACTCCAGAGCTCCTACTATCCGCAGATCTGTGTGACAGCTTTGTCAGAGCACCTCACATGGCCTTCTGGTGACAGCAGGAACTTAAACAGTCCTAGACATCCCTCTGTGAACTGTCTGTCTTTGTGCCATCCCATCCATTGGACTGTGGCCCAGGTAGGACATAAGTATTGTCTTTTTTCCACTACTTAGTGTTTTCTAACACATACACTGAACTTGCCTCCTTTCGGCAACTTGTCTAGGACCTCTTCTTCCTTCACTGAATGCCTGAACAGATCTTGGGTGACAACAGGTTTTTTTGGCTGCTGCTGAGTTTCTCAATGGAGACAGGACATCCCTTCACAGCTGTGGAAGCACTTGGTTTCTGGTTTGCAGTTCTCTTAGTAAGGGACTATTGAGCTGCTCACCGCGGCTAAGAGCCATGAGCTTTCTGGCTGTGCAGGCAATTCTCTGTAGCCTTCACTTGCTGTTGGAGGTAGTCTCTGTGTGATCGTAAAAGAGTAGTTTCCCCCAATTTATGTCAGGATAATTAAAAAAACTCCCAAACTGTTGATATTTTATGATTATTTTAATTTATACCTAGGGTTAACCACATGTAATGATGAGAATAACATATTTGACTGCCTTTTCCCCATCTTTCCTCCCTTCTTTCTCACAACCTAGTAGAAACTCAGAAGACACTGCCACCCTACTCACATGAGGCAGGAATGACAGCACTTGAGCAGTAGTGTCTTCCTTGGTTTGCTGTTCAGTTGCTTGCGTGTGCTGGTCTGTGCAGGTCCAAGTACATTTACAGCAAAATTAGATGCTTTGTAAAAGGCCCAAAATAAGGAGAAATTGTGCAGTGTCAGAGTGACTGTTAGAGTTGAATAGTTCTCAAGTGTTTGTTATGTACATGGTGTTTCTCTGGAAGATGTACTCATGTTAAAGGAAGTCTCTTAGAAGAACCTTGTACCAATTACTCTAGATGCTATTAATTTTCCTGTGAATTGAAGGGCTTCAAAACCACCCAAGATCAGACCCCATGTGACGGGATTATACCTAACCATTGCAATGATAAAGGTAACATTACTAACACAGGATTCTAACAATCCTATTGTCTCTCATGACAAAGAAGAGATGCTCTGTACCAAGAACAGGAAGGATTCAGGTAAACCTAATGTAGGAAGAGTGGTATACACTGGGTCATCATGTTTGCTTCCCCACAGACTTAGTTGTAATCCCATTTAAGATTTAAGTAACCCCTTTTAAAAGTAGCTGAGATTCCCTTCCTGCTTCCCATTAATCCTGCAGAAAGGTTATAGCTGAACCTCGTTTCTCTGCTGTTCAGAAGCTTTGTTTTTATTTCCAGGTGTACTTTTTTAGCATCAGTTTGTAGTTGTTTGCTCACATGCCAATAACTCTGGCTTTAATGACTCTCTTTTTTCCCCTTGTATTTATCTCCAGATATATTTAAGACAGCAGTCTTCTACCTTTTCACCCTGTATTTCTATTTGATATTTGGTCCCCTTATGTTTTTCTGTTCGTGTTAATAGCCGCGTGTGTGATCCAATTCAAACTCATTCTCCTGGAACACGCCAGAGCAGATCCATGCTCAGACATGTCTTATGTCTTGTTTTAGCTGATAATTACTGTTAATCACTAAGTCTATGACAATGCAGCCACTTTCTCTGTAGTCTGATACTTCTATCCAGGCATCTGATTTTTTATGTAAGACTTTATGTCCCTCTTCCTCTTTCCAGAAGGGTGAGCTACTGTCATTTTGAATAACATTCAAATAGTCCCTGTTTCTGTGTGCAGGTTACTTCCCTTCCTTATGACTTTCAGCTCAGTCTGGAAAACAGCTACAGAATTTGTATCCATCAATATTTGTAGGAATGGTCTGAAGACTCTCATTGTGAGTTCCACTTCTGGTTTAGCTACTCCCTTTTTTCTCTCTCGGCTCTTCCACTAAACTTCAGCTTTCCCAGTCTCACATATTCCCTCTGTGGCGATGTCTCAAATATTTTGTCTGTGCTGGTGGAGTATAAGGCACTGCCCTTGTTTGGAAAATAAATCACCTTAGCAAATATCTATATTAGAGCCACCAGTTTTTGCTAAACCCAGGACACCTTTCAACTCTTTTTTCCATCCACCTTCAGTCTTTCATAGTTCAGAGAGAACCTGTTCAGCCTTGAATTCTGCCAGGGTCGGGTTAACAGGTCTGTGTGTCTGGATCGCCTACCTTTTTACTAAATATAGTTGCTATATCTCTGGTCATATGGTACCACTGCTGACTTGATAGATTTATTTTAAAAAAGTTCTTTGCTGCCGACTTGCAATTACATGTGCCTTATGGGAGAGAACAAATAGGAACAGGCTGTAATGAATGTAGAGGAGACGCTCAGCAGAGAGATTGCTAGACAGAAACAAAAGTCTCAGGTTTTTTTCCAGTCCAAGACTGAAACAGCCTATAGTATGTAGTGGTATCATTTAGAAGTATTGGGAAAGTGTTTTCTGTTTTTCATGAGAAATCTCAGTGAAGAAAAGCAATTCACTTTCATTAACAAAAGAGTGCTGAAAATTTTTCCTCCCTGAAAACGTTGCTTTTTCAGAGAAAAAAACCCCAACACAGAATGCATTCACTTTTCTGTCCAGAAGCTTGCAATAAATGATGATGTAGACTTAGGATGGGGTAGTGGGAAGACTGGGCCACAACTCTACACACCTCGGCACTTCTGACTTTCATTTTAAAAGCTTTGTGGTTTTTCTTTGTTCTGCCTAATTTCTGCCATGTTCATGAAGCAGGCAGTAGCAGTTACCTTGGATTTTGACGGCAGCTAGATTACACTAAAGAGAGAAGGCAAAGTAGGGAGATGAGTGTGATTCAAGATGATTCAAGATGATCCTAGATGGTATGAGGGCTCTGCACTCTGCAATTTGCAGGCTGATATATGTGACCCAATTTGCCGAACTCCTTTGCCTGTAAACTGGGACTGCTGGTAAAGCCTACATTATTAAAGTGCTTTGAAATCCTTTAATTAAAAGTAGTAAATATTCAAAATACATATCAATTCAAGTTTGATGACCCTTCTCACCGTAGGGGATGTACAGTTTCTGTACCTGGCTCTTAAAGATGCAACGAGAAGTGTGGGAAGATGCATGGGCTCAGTGTTGGAGAGGGGCAGGAGTATATCCATGATGGGTTCCTGAGCTATTTCTTATCTCATTGTAGCCGTAATCCTGCAGCATTGGCTCTGAGGTCCTGTATGTAATGTGTAATGGTGCCTTCAAATACAGGATATGAAAGCTCTGTAGGACCTCAGAGGATGTGTAAAAATAAAGTTTTCAGTGTAACATCCATGTGTTGCATATAATATGCTGGTTTGTATTCCATGGATTGCCATTTGGTGTAAATTTGATGGGTTTTCACTCTCAAAGAAGGATGGCAGGAGTGAGGGATATTCAGCATTTAGGCCATCAGCAGCAATTCAGAGGTGGTGAATGTCAGAATCTGTTTTGATTGTTTCCCCAGGTATTGTGCTCCTAAGTTAGTGACTGATTAACTTGCTCGGCACCCCAGTTTTGTTCCCTGTGGGAAGAAGACAGAAAGAATAAGGAGGCAAGTAGTTAATAATTTCTGTGACTCCTCGTTGAAGCGGTTTATCATTTGGGATAGCTGAACTGTTTAG
This sequence comes from Rhinoptilus africanus, assembly GCA_013400135.1. Taxonomy (NCBI): domain Eukaryota; kingdom Metazoa; phylum Chordata; class Aves; order Charadriiformes; family Glareolidae; genus Rhinoptilus; species Rhinoptilus africanus. The sequence continues at coordinate 41,566 of VXBO01005818.1, forward strand.
TCAATATTCCCTTATTGATGTCTAGGTCTCCACAGATATCACAGAATCACAGAATGATAGGGGTGATAAGGGACCTGTGGAGATCATCCAGNGACCTGCTGGCCACACTCTTCTTGATGCCCCCCAAATTATAACTTCTGTCTCTAAAGACAAAACATAGCTCTTCTGCCATTGCTTTCCAAATTCTACCTGGGGATTTTTTGCGTTTTAAGCAGGTGGAGGATAACCGCTAACATGCTCTTCTCTTGCTTTCATGAGGAGTTTATGGATTACTAGGGCAAAAGGATAAAGAAAATGTTTCAGATGAGTCTCAGATGATATTTTTATTCACATGTGTGCATGGGTATAAATACTGAGGCAGCTGGGCACATTGTTTCTTTAACAGTATTGCCAGAGCGCTACCTTCTAAATGATGACATTTATACATTTTAATATAATGCATTGTGTTCAGAGGAATGTCCAATACAGTAATTTGGTAGTCTATATCAGTTCTTAGCTAGTGACTAATCCACCAAATTTGTTCAGCACTACAAGTCAGAACAAGAATTTTTTTTGTAACTGCCAATGTGGCTAGCTCGTGCTGCTCTCTGAAAAATCAAGTTGTGGGGTTTTTTCCGTCCCATATATCATCATCACTGCCCACAGTGAAGAGTTTAAAATCTAGGCTTGACTGACTGGCTGTTTTTCGTAGAGTTGCATGAGGCAAAGCAGCGCCCTGCTTACTCGTCCAAACCTATTCAGAGTTTGAAGGTACCCTGTGATACAAGTTTACTGAGCAGATAAGAAAACTTGGAAGGCACAAATGGGGCAGATAAGGACGGCTGCAAAATCCCATGGATTCTTTCAGAATTGGTTTGAGAGTTTTTGGTGTTCTGCTTTGTTGTCTTTTTCTGGCATTGGTGCAGTGCATTTTTGACAAGCCTCAGCAGTTTTAGAAAAGCATTCAGAAGTTTTTGATGCTCATCTGAACCAATTCCATCTAATCGGAACAGGAGCTGAATGTTACTATTCACAGGAAGCAATTGTATTCATAGAATTTCATCTTTTCTCATGTCCTCAATTTGTCCTCTGACAGAAGCAACTTTTATTAATCTGTCCTTTCACTGTTATCGGTTGACCATTTATTATGCCAATGCATCCAGTTTATGTTTACACATAAGCTGTTCAGTCAATCTAGTTGACAGTCGTAATTTGAAACTCTCATAAATTGAATGAAAGCACTGTCATATTCCTGTCACCTGCTGTATTCTGGCTTTCAGGGGTAATGGTACAGACTTCCACTGCAAATGCTTGTGGTTTCAAATGTTAGACTTCTTTCAGTTGTCAAGAGTATTCCCCTCATACTACTCCTTTGGGAAGCTCCCGTATTAGTAGACATATTCAGCAGCATATTCAAAAGAAACCACAGCAAGGACATGGATCTACTGCAAACTGAAGTCACGTAAGAGATTGTATTGTGGTGCACTTCGGGACCACGAAAGGCAGCTTTTGGCTAGCTCACCCATGGCGATGTAGAGCTCAGAGCTGGGTTATGCACCCTGCTCTTCAGGTGAGTTTTGCAGCATGTGGTGGTTGGAAGCCAAGTAGTACTTTAAAGCCAGCACTATCTATATCTGCACTAACCTGCAGCTGTTGCTGTTAACTGCAGATTCCCCGCACTGTGACTGGGAGTTGACTAATGAATGCAGAAGTACTGAAATATTTACCCAAAGCTCATTAAGGTTGTTCGTTAATGCCAGGCTGGGCTAAAATTGTTGAGTAGTTGGCTTCTTCCTTTCTACTTGTAGCTGGGCTGGGTGTGTAAAAACAGTCCTTGCTGTGTTACTTGTATACCATGTGTGTAAACAGCAAAAGGCAACAAATGACCAGACATTTCTTTAGGTAATTATTTTTGTTTTGAATCAGCAGCGTGATGGAGCGTGGAGTTGAGCAGCGCATCGCTTGGAACAGACACTGCACGTGGCCTCTGCCGCGGGTCCTCTTTTTTCCTGTGAGAAATGTGATTGTGTGCTCCCAGCGCAGCAGAATGCCGACTGCATAACTAATACCCACCGGAGCTGGCCCTCCTCAAATCACCAGGCTTTAAGTAAATGCGCTGCCGACATAATTGCTATTCACATAACTTCAGGTGGCTTATCAAAAATCACTGAGAATGCAGCTCTGCCATGTAAATAGTGCTGCATTTTCCCCCGGCACATCACATATCACTAATCTTAGTTACAGATTAACTTTAACAAGATTAACTAAACTTCTCCCTTTTCTACTAAGCTCTTGGCCAGTCCTACTTTTGCTTGCGTCAATTGTAGTTGATTTGCTTTTCTCCGTTGGACTTGGCACCAGTGCTGGAGGTGCTTGCCTGTCCCTCCAGAAGCTCATTTATACCCGTTTCCTTAATGTGAATGAGTACAGAAGGTAATGCCAGGCACTTGTGCGTAGATGCCATGCAAAAGTTGTAATTTGAAGGTGGTTGCATTGATTCTGCCACCAGTGAGCTCTGGTTGTCACTTGGAGAGCTCTCTGTGACTCTGTTGCCCAGTGTAGATAATGCAAGGTACCCAGTGCTCCTTTTACTGATGACATGATTGGAAAGAGCCCAGGGTTTGTCCATGGGTTTGGGAGGGGAAAAAACCACTTTATCTGAGAATCAAACAGATATAGGTTTGAAACTGGTAAAGAGCAGTGACTAGGGAACCCAGTGGTACCATTTCTTAGGTTAGAAATCACAATTTATATGGCTTTAACAAGTGCATCTGAAGTTTTCAAGCAACTAATGCTATTGTTTTCAAATGAACGTTTTCCCTCTGGTTGTACGTTCACTGCACTGTTTCAGTGTGAAGGTAAAGCTGTACATTTCACAGTGGGGTTATTTTCCTAGTGTCTTAAGCACCGCATCTTAATATCAAATCCAGCTTTGTCTCTGGGTAGTTCCATAACTTTTGCTTTTAAATCGTTTCTTAGCTGTTTTGGGGTGGGCTGGAGGAAAGACAGTGGTACGCAGATGATGAGAGCCTTCATTGCAAAATCTAATCGCTGTGAGAAGGTAAAGGTACAGCTCATACTCTGACATGTTCCTTATGTTGGGCTGACAGAATTTCTTCTTCTGCAGTTGTGCTTACAAGGTTGCTTGCTGAAAGGTTATCTGCAGGGCCTGATGGCAGCTCTTGTGATGGTGATGAATTAATACATTGCACGATAACCTCCGAGCGGCTACTGGCAAAGTAAAGCGCTGATCAGCAAGGGAGAAGTTGGCAGAACTGTACTCCTTAGTCGAGGAAGGAAATAAGACATTCCTGTAGTTCCTGGAATAACTCTCCATGGTTTTGTGGACCAGCTTTATTAGCTGGTGCTGGTCCTGCAAGGAAGTGCTAAATGACTCCTGAAGGTGACTTATCAATGCCAGTCTGGGGAGACTGTGCGTTGGAGGGAGGGAGGATGTAATGCTCTGCTGGACCAAGTCCTGAGGTGAGGCAGGAGCTCTGGGAGAACCCAAAGCTGAGGAGATTGTTTGGACAAAACCTTGCTCTGTTCTCATTCTAGTGTTTTTTGGTTTCAATGAAATGAAATTTTGGGAAAGCTGAAGAAGAGGACAGTATGGGGGAAAGGAGGCAGGAGAGACGTTTAGAATCATTATATGGAACAGATTTGGAAGATTTGGAAAGCCATGAGCGTTTCTAGGTTGTGGCAGTGGTTGCAAATAGCCTTACTGTGGCATCATCTGTTGGGCTTTATTATCCTTATTTGCTGATGACATTCCTGTTAGTCCTTGAAACGTGCTGGGCATTTCTCCATTTCCTTCCTTTTGGTTAGCTCCCCAGCATGCTTTGTCTAAACCCTAATATTATAGCCAGAGCCAGAAGATATGCAGTTACTGTTCTGCTTGAAAATACATTTTGAATAACGCTGCATATATTTTACAGATTTTATATCCATTCTGTAATATTCTAACTGCCGCCTCCACTGATATACAGCCTCTCGATTTGGTCCTGGAGTAATGGGAAAAAATACTGTATTACTTCCTGGCTCTTCTCTCCTCATTCTCCAATTCTCTCTTTCCTTGAAATATGATCTATTTTCTTCCTTCTATTTCTGTTCCAAACATATATTATGCATCCTGATCCCCATATGCAGTTGCTGTTACTGCTTACTACTTACCTCGGGATTATTTGACTTTACTGAAGCTAGCTGGCTAGTTTAGCCCTCTTTCTGTCCCCCTTCTTTCCCCCTCTTTTCCCTTTCTCTCTCCCCGCCGCCTCCTTTTCCTGCCTTCTGTTCATCTGCATTTCTTTGCCTGCCTACTTTGTTTGCATTGTTGATGGAATGCTCTCAAGATAAAAATAATATATTTATGACAAAAGCGGTCTTGCAGACTCACGAGAACACTGCAAATTATCGGCTGTGCAAGTGTTTTGAAAATCTAGTTTCCGTTTTTCAGAGGGGAAAAAAAAAGGTGCCTTAAAGCATTGTGCTATGTAAGTATAATTACTCTTAATCATTTATTTTGTTTATTACTTCATCATTTATTTCCCCAGTGAAATAAAACAAGTGAGTTTTTGCTTTTTTTCTGTCAGTCCTGGTTTGTGCACTGGTACCTTGGTTAGATGCTGAGCTTACAAGTACTGCAGAGAATATTTGATTGCTTTGTTCCTTTTCATTGGAAGGAGCGACGGGTAAAATGCTAAAAAGATAAAAGGTGAAATTTCAATGCCGCCTCTTCTTCTCTGTAGCTCTTAACAGATCACTGGAAAACAAGGAATTTTTAAACAAATATTTGATGGTTTGTGTTTCCATTTCAAAGTGAGATTTGGAAGAATCAATGGTAGAAACCATTTCTGGGGGAGAGGGAGAGATCTGAATCGTTCTTCCACTCTAAGGATGGGAATGGGCAGGACACTTCCTACACTTTTTTTTTTTAAATTGTGTACTAGTTTGAGCGACACAGGATTAATTTCTCTTTTAGTAATGCTACTTTTCAGTAAGGTCTCTTCTAATGCTAGGGAAAACTGCATTTTTAGAAAACTCTAGTGTCTGAATTTATAAAAATATTTAGTTTATAGCCACCTGTGGTACATGGTTTTCAAGGTCTCGGTGTTTTTGAGCTAGCCAGCTGCAGGGACAAGGAAGAGCGAGACCTGGGCATTTAACCCAGGCTGGCCAACAGGATTATTTCGTACCGTGAACATCACATTCAATATAAATTAGAAAGTTTGCCGAGGAGTTTCTCCTATTCTGTGGTGGCTGCCATCCTGAGAACTTTTTGCTCTGGTGATGGAGTCCTGAGCCCTTCCCTTCCTGCTGATAGAATTGGCTGAGTATAATCCTCGTATATCTTATATTAGTATGGGAATCAATGCTGGTTCTTTAGTATTATTAATGTTAATTATTTTGTCTTATTCTATTAAATCTGTTTGTATTTCAGCCCTCAGGTTTCCTTGTTTTTCCCAGTTCCTCTTCCCGGGTGGGGAGGGGTTATCAGGTGATAGAATAATTGTCTAAACAACAATAAATGGTTGTGGGTTCTTCAAACTATAACAATTTGTTAAGAAGTGGGAGGCAACAAAGACAGTCTCCATCCCCCCCCTTTTTTTTTTGGTAAAAAACAAGGGCTGGCCTTGTTATCATAGTACTGATCCTCCAAAAGGAGCTCAGCTGGTCAACCTATGCCTGGAGGGTGGCCTTAAAGAGGGACCTACTCACCACACAAGTACCTCTTAATATATTTTATTTCTATTATTATTTATTTGTATCTTTATCACTGCCCTTGGAGATGATACTCTTCAGATGCTGGTTCTGCAGACACTGGCTTTTGCCTGAAGTCCCACCAGCTTTGTTTCTAACCATCCACAAAATCATCAGGGAGGCTCTGAGATTTGATTGTCCTGCAACGACTCAGCCTATATATGCCACGTCCCTTTTCCAGAAGGTCACTTCTGCCCTTCTTAAGCCTTGAATTCTTCCCCTCAGTGTGACTGCGAGACCTGAAAACATCTCTCGTAGGGATGTGAGTGCCTGCGGATAGACATCTTGCATCTCAGACAAATGCTGCCTGCCTGCAAAAGGTCTTTGGTATGCTTTTTAAAAGCAATATCCATTTCCTTCAAAAAGGCTGATCTGTCCCATTTGTGATGTATTTCACTTCCGTAAAACTTGCTGAAGCAATAATCAGCCTTTTTAAAATTCTACTCTCTGCTCACTTCTAAACCACTTGAATATTTTCCTCTATCCAGGATCTGAGTAGCTTGCTCCTGTGCTTGCTTTCATTTTTTAAAGTAACTGGAGGTTTGCATGAACAATGAGCTCATGAAAGTGGTGAGCAAACAGAACTATTTGGACAAAAGTTCTATCTTTCTATGAAGTGAAAATATTACAGATTATCTGATGGGCTATCTGACTGTAATTCAGAGAAATATGTGACTTCTCTGGCTTCATTACTGCATTTTGTGTGGGTGAGCCGGTCCGACTCCCTTGCGTTTTACAGGCGTTGCTGTTATTCTCACGTCGACTAACGTTTAGTTCTGTCACTACAGTGCTTTAGCTCCCTCCTTGAGTGTAGCTGATGGCTTCACTGTCTGAAGTAGTAGCTGGAATAAGAATTGTGTCTTTCTGGTTCAGAACTTCTGGAATAACCCTGTCTGGACCATTTTGTTCCCATTTGAGAAGTACTCATATACATCTCTGAGCTGCTGTTACAGATAAGAGGAGAATATAGGCCCATTCTAGTGGTTGTCTCCTAGAGATTTTTCTTTAATAGCCAACCTGAGATGGCCAAGACTAAGTCACACTGACAGGATGACATCCTATGAATTCTAAGGAGAACACATTACTCTGACAAGGGTTTTCCATTTAGTCTCTTGCCTGCTACCGATCTGAGGCTTCTTATCAACTGGACCTTGGTTTTCCCTTACACGTGCAATGGTGACATTGATTTACTGCTTATCTTATGTTGAGATTTACTAATTCATACTGTGTACGAGCTAAATAGGAAAATGGAGAGGATTCGTGGAGGAAGAAAGGCTTGTATTGCTGTTTCTTGCATGTTTCCTTTAGTTACACAAACGTTTGTTTTCAGAGAGATCAGTCTTGCTTTATTAACGTGAAGCAGAATGAGGATGTAGTTTGTCAAGCCTATCAAGGAAACCGTGTAATAATGCATGTGAGACATTGGATTTACGCAGTGGCGCTCAGCGGGCCTGATTCTGTGGTCAGTGTGCACCTACACAGCACAGTGTGCGCTGAAGCACAGCACAAGAGTGGCTTTAACCTTGAGTAGTGGCTGGTGGAGCTCTCTTTGTCTCTTCCAGAGGCTGTGGCTGCTGATCAAATGTTGTGAGTGATGGTGTGGGTTGTATGCCTCCAAATCCAACCGGCTCTTCTAGGAAGCGTTTTATTGCTGTTCAGATTCTGCCTCATCTTTCAAGCTGGTCCTACAGAGCTTCCTCTGAATTGCAATGTCTGATGGATTATGAAGTCTGTGATCCAATATCCTGACTTTATTTGCAATTTGATAGCAGCATGATAACTTCTTCCTAGTAACTGCATAGGGAGGGTGTAAATAAAGCAATCGAAAAGAAGACTGGAGGAAAGCCAATGTCACTCCAGNGCAGAGTCCAAAATAGGAAAGTGTATACAGGAAGATTAAGGAAGATGGATGGCTTAGGCATTCACTCTGAGTTGCTGCTGTGGCAGGAGTCCACCAGAGCTCAGTCATGAATGGAGTGATCACCACTGATTTTGGCAGCCTGTGTGTCGCTGTTGCTCCACAGGGACCAGGTCCTGCCTTCTTGATTGTGATAGAAAAATCCTAGCATGACAAAATTGCCCAAGACTGAGAGACCTGTAAAATGTAACTCGATCAGGTCGTTCCATGGGCCTGAGTACCCCTACTGGGTAGGACGGATCTATTGTTTCATGAAAGTCGCATCTCTCCAGAATCTCAGCCAAAATCACAGCCTGCTCCTTCTTTGACAGTGGGAGAATCATTTTTCCTCCTAAAATGCCTTGCAATATTACTATTAATAATAGATGGTCTTAATCCTTTCTTCCGGTACATCCTGACCAAACTGTGGAAAAACTGAACATGGCTACAGAGAAAGAAAATAAAGATTTATTACATAGTGTTGTGTCAATGCACAAACAAAGTATAACTCCTAATACATTCTTACATCAAAGAAGAAAGGACTTCATATAGTTAAAATGAAAATGGCATTGAATTAACACATTATTTTGTTGAAGGCCATCATAATATCCAGGGCTTGCAAAGGGAAGACAAAATCAATTCATCCTTATTATAATTGCAAGGCTATGATCTTGTTTGCTTAGATGCTATGGTGATAGACTCGAAATTGGCTCTTGGTAAATACAACATACTTTTTGCATAATATTGGTTTAGCTGTTCCAGGAATTTTTTATCTCCGGGTGAAATTGCTTGCTAAAGCAATGTTGAAATTGGCCTTGGTTGTGTGGCTTTTTTTGAAGCTTTGCCTGATCATTTCCTAATAGATCACGGTAAATTTGTTTCGTGATCCTATTAAGAAAGAACTGAGGAGACTGAGCATTCATCATTATAAAAATTGCCAGTTTTTCTGAAGGTTCATTCACAAGTGCAAATCTGCCTTATTAATCTCTGTTTCCTTTACCCCTGCTGGCACCATTGCTCGAATTTTGTGCTAAGAGCAGATATGCAATTTAAGGAGTGTAGGAAACGAAAGCCTTGAATCAATCATGTGCCATTAAATAGTTACTTCTGATCTTCCGCAACCCTGCTAGTGGTGAAGGCTTTGCTCCGTGGTGTCTTTAGTGGCAAAGACAGTTTGACTTTCACTGTGTCCACTCATTCCTGCCTCTCTCCTCCTGGCCCTTACTATAGCTATGTCAGCGCACTTATTTGAGAGACTTAACTGGAAGACAAATTAGTGAAGTGGGCAGAGCTTAAAAAAAATAATCCTCAAGCTACTTAACGCACTGTGCTATTCTTTGGGTATGATCCGGTTCAGGCCACAGCGCTGCGCACGCTTGCATCAGTACAAGGTAAAGGGGAAAGTAAACAGGGAAGATGGGGAAAGGACAAAGGGAAGATTGAGGTGTCCTTGGGGAAGAAAGGGAAGAGAAAAGGGAGAAAACTGTTGCTGGAGCAAATGTAACATGGGTTTGCCTGCTGCTGGGGAGACTTAGATCCTGTGCGCAAATCAGTAACGTGGCCTAAGCCAGCCCATTGCTGCAGGAGCGCGTGTGCTCTGCTTCATTTTGATTGCAGAGGATAGCTGCTTAACCAAGAAATGTGGTCTCAACTACTAAAATTGTTGGCAGAGAGGAAGGGGAGTATGTTGGTAAACAGTTTAATGAAAAATGAAGGCAAAATTAAAAATGATCACTCATTGGATCTTACTGTTTAGATTCCCAAGACGTAGAAACCAAGGAGCCTTGTTTCTCCCTAGGATCAGCTGAGACATTAATCTAGTAGACCTGTGTCCAGATCTCTGCTAGATTCAGGAGATCAATTTTGCCTCTGAGACACCTTTCCTGCCAGTCTCCAGGGTGTATTTCAGCACTCTCTCCCTCCCTCCCTCCTAAAGCAGTTGAATTTAACCTAAAATAATTGCATATTGATTGAGATGGAGTGCTAATGTAAAGCTGCCCCAGTAGCTGGGTTGCGACATATCCTAGGCCTTCCCAGCTCTGCTTTGAGCAGGCAGAGAGGCGACTGCAGCTGTCTTCACTCCCTGTCTGAGAGCCCTCCCCAGCAGGCTGTAAACTACATAGAGAGACTCTTTGGTGGTGTACCCGTTACTTGATCCCAAACAGACTTTTTTTTCCACTTTGCCCATCTATCTTTTTTTTTTTTTTTCCCTTTCCTTGTCAAACTGAAAATACAGATTGGACAGATTCAAATGACACTGCTCTTAAATTAACTTGGTATAAGTTTTAGTTGTAGAGTCTATAATATCATAAAGTTATGGTATTGACCCAGCACGGTTTAAGATATGTCTGAGGCATATTTTTTTTTAAATACAATGATACGTATGATAAAGCACTACATGAAGCAATATAGGCGGTATTAAGTAATTTAAGTGCTTTGAGGTAACAAGTTCTTGCACAAAAGGGAATGTTCCTATACAGAATTCCCCCAAACCTTCTTGTTACCTAACATTGTTGTATCAGACATGTGGGGAAATTGTAAAATAATGGCAAAATTTGCAAATGACACAAACAGCAAGTTTAATGCTTGGGATGCACGAACTAGATTTAAGCAGTAGCAAGGTAAGCTCTGTTAAGCAGTGTGCATTGTAATACAGCCAGGCATAAAGTCTGCTAAAGCAACGAGGCAATTTCTCCTCATCCCATGTAGGATGAGGATGCAGTATTTTGCAAAGCCGTAGCCTTGAAAAGGAGATTTCACCTTCAGGGTCCCATCCTTCAAAGCATTTCTGGTTTTTACTATTGGTGGGTGCTCAGCACAGCTAAGCCTCAGAGCATTTGTAATGACCTCCCTGTGGATTGAGTTGTCTGAATTTTCAGTCCTTGACTTTGAACTCTGTGTTTGACTTCTTACTCTGGCGAGGTCGCCGTGATGAGCCAAATGCAAGCAGGGCATATTGCTGACACTGCTTCTGTGAACAGTAGGAGCTGAGCAAAACATAACATGCATATTTATTTTGCTCATTTAACATGCAACAAATAAATTAAAATGCTAACACCTTAATGGCAAATCAATGAATTGCTTAATGACAATGGATTCTCCTGTACCTTTTGTGTCTGCATTAATGCTGCATTAGATCAGATGACTTTTATTATGATGGATATGAACTGAACTCATTTAGCAACAGGACAGCCAGCAATTTCTTATCGTGAGAGTCTCGGTGTTCCTGTCAAGGACCTTGATTCAGGGAAACATGACTGTTCAAGGTAGAATTTGAGTTTCTATACTTCGAGCCACCATGGAAGTACCTTTTAGAAGGAGAGTTGAGGTTGTATATGTGCCCAGTGGGTAGAGTGCTACCCAAAACCAGTGAAAATGAATTGCTGAAACGCAGACGAGGTCTTGCTGTTTTCTGAGTGTGTTTGCTATCTGGAAAAGAAGGGCATGATGACTGTTCCTCCCTGTTACTGCAAAATTAGCTATTCAATAATTTCAAAATTACCAACTTCAGAATCAAAAAAAATCTTGGACAGCTGATTTTACTTGCAAGTTGGTCCTCTTCACAGGAAAATGAAATGGTTTATTTGCAAAAATATCCTGATTTTAGAGTTAACTGGGGATATTTAATCCCCGTTTTAAGACACTGGGTCAACCGTGTAGGATTGATAAGGATTCCGTGGGGAAACCAAGGCCTTCACAACTTTTGTTGTTTCCCATAACCCTGAATGCAATTCCCCCATCAGAAAAGACAGTTCAGCTTAGCTAGATGTTCCCCAGCCCATCTGATTTGTGTTACAAAGATTATGCTCTTGTCATACATTTTATTAGGAGTAATCTTTTGTTTATAATGTACTATATCACCGGTTGCATGAGGTACAGTGTTCATCCAAGAGGCTTGAATCAGGGACAAGAGGACTGAAGAGCCAGGCCTTTCTGTTAGCTACAGATCTCATTCTGGCATGGAGAAGTAGCAGGTTCTTCAAGTTCCTCTGACCGGCTTCTAGAGAGGCATAATCACGTGCATTAGACCCTATTAGATCCTACATCTGAAACTGATATTCAGGGCATATCTCCATGGATGGGTTTAGACATCCTGGAGCTTGCTCTGCCTGTATTTGTTGTAGTCTTTGTGCAGCAGTGTGACAAATCTGATGTGTCCCATGGACAAGGCATCCTCTGAAGGACTTAGGCTATTGCCTCTTGTACCGCTGAGTAAGAGTGCAGACGTGCACAGTTATCATGGAGTGGCTCAAGCCTTGTAAATCTGCATGCTAGCTTATCTTGCCACAAGACATCTACCTAGCCAGACCCTTACATTTATTACATCAATTTTGGGTAAGAGCTGTTATAGTATGTATAAGGACATTTGACTGTGTTTAAAAAAAATCCTGCATGAAATTTAGAGCATATTACCCAACCTAAATGTACAGCAGTGGGACTTTGATGTAACTTTTTACTTGCATCTGAATCCTTACAGAGAGCTGAATTTCTGCTGTGAGAGAGGCTGATATTTACTGAACTTGCTTTTCATTTGTCTCTGGCACATTGCAAGCCATTTAAGAGACACCCTTTTTGCATTTCTGAGCACAGGAGAGAGTACTGCAGCTTCATGCATTATTGAAGAGTGTGGCCTCAGTTTATACAACATAACAGGGATTCCAAATGATCGGCAGATACAAGCTTTTTATATGCACACAGGCAGGTCAAAAATGAGGTTCCAGAGAGGTAGAAGAGTGAAAGGACTGCAAGCAAATGCAGAACATAAATAAAAACTTGTGCTTATGCAAAAATGAACAAATAATTTTTAGTGAGGAGGCAGCAGATGAAAATACTGGGCTTTAGAAGTCCAGGTGACCTCTAAGCCCTTTTTCATGGTAATCTCAGCTGGCCAAGCACTCTGTGTCTCTCAATTTCTTCTCCAGAAGCTATTTAGCTCTGTGTATAGCTATTGAATGTTCTTTGAAGCAGAACCTCAGTAACCCATTTCCTGGTTGAATGCTCTCACCTGAAGGTCCTATCTAGTCATCCATTCCCTTCACCTAACCTGTGTCATGATGAAGAAAAGCCTGCAAAGTTATTTTATAGCCAAAGGAACCGCTTTAGCATGAGGGAAATGAAGTGCTGCATCCCTTTAGTAGATGATCAGGAAAAGATCAAAGGGTCACTTTGGGGGACTTCCATGTCCTGTTTTTATCCTTCTGGCAGTAGCTATGGATGTTAATCCAACAGAGTGAGGTAGGAAAAGGACCCGTGTGGGCAAAGTGGCAAATCCCAACTTGGAGCACAGATTTCTGTCAAGGGGAGAGGGGGTAACAAAGTGTTGAACCAAAGCGTGACAGCAACTCCTCCCCCTGCCAACACCTTCAGGTCAAGTTTTGGGTGCCTTTTCTGGAAGATCTGTTTTAAACAGAAGGGATGGGGCTCAAAGGGGTGACTAGGTGAAACGTAAGGACCATTGCTATGAAAGAAGTCGGGTTAGATCTAAAGCTATGTCAATGATTTTATGACAAAGCTTGCTACCAGGTGATGGCAGGAATTACTTCATGTCAGGCAAGTGTGTGCAATTGCAATTTTAGAAATATTCTGTTTTCCTGAGCAGGGTGGACTGAAGATTTTCAATATTTTATTTTTATCTTCCCATTAAAAACAAATGAACAAAACCACCCAAAACCACAAGAAGTAATTCTAGTCTACCTTGTCAGATAGGCCAAGTTCTTTCTCTCTCAAATATCCTTCAGATGCAAGTTCCCTCATGAGCCTCCCCATTCCTGTGCATCAGTTGGGCATCTGTACAGCCACATCCTTTACTGTCCACTTGTTTTCTGGCAGATAATGTTCCCTGGGTTTGTGGTAACGCAGGGGTCACTGCAAATTCTCCTCCTATCTCCGTCTGTCTTCCCATGTGTTAATGCTAATTGGGCCTGGAAAAATAGAGTCTAGATGCATGCTGTTGTATACCTATAAAATACTCATGCCAAGATTGGCAAGTCAGTGTAGTTGGGACCTAAGTTAAGCCACTAGTATCATTTTAAGACTCTCGTAAATATACCAGTGGCTTTTGTTATCTGCTGTGTGTTTTCAGGAGTTAGTTCTACATACATATGAGATGTAAGCCAGACTTTTTGTTTAAGAGATGCTAAATTATTTCCATAAATTTTATATTGTTGGCTGTTTAAATTATTATGAGCCAAGGTCCCTGGCACTAAAGGCTACACACTACAATGAAACGTGTTCATATTTTCTGCGTTTATGAATTTAAATTATGGCAGAGTATTTTCTTTCTCTTCTGTCTCATGCTTTTTCTCCTCAGAGCACTCCACTGTGGATATTCACAGATGGGCTAATAATAATCGCGAGGGTTGCCTATTTGTCACCCTGTCACGGGTTGCCAGAGATTCTTTATTTGTGCTATTAAAAACACACAAATAAAAACCACCTTTTAGCTGTTCGATGGTCCTCCTTGAAGGGCTATTTAGTTTCCAGAGAGGAATTGAAAAATCAAGTTTATAACCCTTAAAAAGAATAAAGAACGAGAAAGAAGCTTTCCTGTTTAATTGTAACTCATCTAGGTCTGCTTTCTCCAGTCCTGACAACACCACACCACTTCTGCAGTGTGTTTCCTTTCTTTATCCAAGGTAGGATATGAGGGAAGATCAGATCATAACTGAGCAATGAAGAACAAATAACACGATGTGCTACCAGTTTGACAATAGCTTTATTTGCATCCCTTGTGTGTTACAGAATCTTCTCATTTTGAGCTTTTTTTTTTAAGCAAAACTTTTTCTTAGTTTTGTCAACCAGGTGGTTTTGCTTTCTTTCTCACACATTTCCAGTAATTCATCTCCCACCTTCACCACTGAAACAAGCACTTGTGGGTCATAATAGAGCAGTTATTTCCCAGTATAAAGGAACAGCGTACCTAGCCATTGCAGGACAAGGTGTAATGATGCATGTGAAATCACAGGTAAAACTTGAGGATGTAGCCCCAGGTGATTCTCCCAACCAGGGCTCACCTGGCAGCCAGTGCTTCGCATCCTAGATTTGTCAAAAATATCCTGGTAGTTTTTTGCCGATGAGAAGTTACGAAAACTTTGCTCTGATACCTCTAGGGATGATATGTGTAGCACCACACTGATAGCCGTAGGCTAAACCAGGGCATTGGCTTAGAAAGCGTCTTCAAAAGTACCTGTGCGTCAGTACCCAGTCCCCTCCCTGCCAACACTTGTCTTCCGTGGCTTCATTCAGAGCACAGAGAAAGCTTTTGGGGCAGGGAGTGTGTTTCTCTTTGTGTGCAGACAGTGCGTAGAAAAATGGAGCTGATCTTGCCTGGAGATGATAGGTCAGGTCACAACGGAAACAGGGAATGCTTATAGTGGCAACCAATGTTATTCTCTTCCCCTGTGGCTGGGCTTTATATAAAGCTTCAAAATTTTTCCACAGCTCCCTCTTCTAGGATCCTGATAAATTATGTGCACTTGCTGGAGTTGGCTACCGGATACTCTCCCTTCTGGTGCTCTCTCTTACAAAATTACTTCCTCTGGGAGCTTCTAGTAATGGAAGGAATGGCCAAGATGAAGTAGGAGCTGGCTAATTGGTAGACATAAGCTACCTAGGCATTAAGTAAAGTAATCCTACTTTATACTTTTTTATATATGTTTTTCTCAGATCTCGTTTCTGGTATCTAAACTTGATACTATGACTCTGGCTGGAAAACAGAGCTAAGCTTAATGAAGATGCCCTTTTCCCGTGTTTTACAATTGATCACTCATAATAAATATATACAGCACACTTTTGGAGTTCAGTCCCTGTTACAACCTGCCTGTTCGCACTCACACTAATGTGGCCATTTCATTTTGGGTTTGCTGTGCACAAGTGATAAAAGCCATTAATGTTTCCCTGGAGTAGCTGACGGCCCCTTTCATAATTTGCATGTCCCTTATTGGCATTGACTGACTTGAGGTCCAGAACCACAAGAAGCCTTCAGCTTCTGCAAGAGGCATTATAGTATTTACTCTGAACAGTGGAGAATTTTGCCACCAAGTGAATTAAGTTCCTTGGAGCTGAGAATCCACAGAATTAGAATATCTCATCACGAGTTGGGGATATCAACCCTGACAAGTAAAAGAAGTCAAAAGACAGGTCAGCACCCTCAATTTTACACATGAAAGGACAAGCAAGTAAATGTGGAGCATAGTCCTATAGTTTTATCCCTAAATTATTTCTTTCTCACACTGCTGAAAAACACTACAGCTAATGAGCAGCTATACTGGTGCTGCGGACTTCTGTCCCCATACCGGGGTCACCCAGCAGACTGTGGCTTCTACTGAAATGCTGGATGTTTATGTAGATCATAAACTGTGTTCATGAAAGGTTTCAGCTATGTTATATCTAAAGTAACAAAACAGGCATTACTTTTTTGGGGTCTCCCCTTCTGTGTTATGAAAGTTCCACAGACCTAAAAAATGAGGTCACTGGTCCTTTGTGGACCAAAAAACCTGTAGTTTCTGTTATGGCTGTTGGTCACGGTGGTTCTGTTGCACATGGTTAATAAGTTCAGTAGTAACAGACAAACTGCTGATGGGTCCTTTGGTGGTTGTGCTTGGTATATATTTGCTTTTGACATTCAGGATAGTCTTAAGCATGTTTTAAATGTCAGGAGAGGAGGTACTATGGAACGTCAAGACAGCTCATCTCTAGCTTAACTGTTTTATTAATTTCAAATGCTTTCATCCTACTATACTAATCCTTTTCTTCGCCTCATCCTGCTCTTCTGTCCATCAGGAACCACCTTTGCTTAGCAATGATTATTTTTATACTTGAAATTTCAGGTCTTGGCATCGTTTGGGAGCTGCCCTGTGTTGGGTGCAATACTGAGTGTGAGTGCACGTGTATTTACGCGTTTGTGAGCTGCACTAGCTCATGGAGACACTCAGATGTGAATAACTCTAAATTTAATCTTGTAGTGAAGGCTGCAGCAGTTTGTACTGGCTAATAATACAGGGCTGCTTGTAAGGCTTCCCTAAACCTCAGTTGGGCTAAGGAATCACTGAAGAGTTACTGATCGCAGTGCAGGATTTACCACCCAGCTAAATATCAGTGTCACGTGCTTTACTGCTTCTTGGCCTGTTGTTCTTCTCCAGCTTCCTTCTCCATGCTTTCTTGTCTGTCTTTTCAAGAGACCTAGGGTTTTATTCTTCCTTGCTGCTCTCCAGCTCCCAAGATACTCTCTGTATTTTCACCCACAAGAGGTCTGGACAAAGGCTGCAATGGGTTTTATATTTCTACAGAACCTTGTTTATGAAAGAGCCTATGCTGTAAAGATGCTCAGTCTCTACTGAAGAAATGTGTGTGCTAGGGATATTAGCGACTGTTGTGTGAGCGAGGTTGAGCACGGTTGAGATTTACTTTATTAGCAATAAACCAATATTTCTGTAGTTTCAATATTGTATAGTCTGTGATATTAGAAGTTATATCACCCGTTAAGTCTTAAGTTCAGAGGTTCGAGTGCAGAAGGTTTGTTTTTTTACTGAAATTCCTCACTGTTCTAGTTTTAATGGTAAATATCACTTTTAGCTTTGAATCGGCACTGGGGAAGGGTGATGTATTAAGGCCATCACAGTGTTGCAGTTGTAAATGACCAGGGCAGCAAGCAACGTGAGAATCTCGGGCACCAGCAATATTCCAGTATCCACAGTATTCATCCAGCCATGTGCGTGTCTCCCTGGGGTGAAAGTGGTGGTGCTGTGCTGGGGGCTCTCCTTGCTTTCCCAGGCAGAGTGACGGAAGAGAGCTCCTGTCCTTGTGGGCTGAATGGGGAATGTGGGGGTCACAGCAGTGTGCAGGGAAGGGGGGATTGTTCTTTGGAAGCCAGAGAGAGGGAAGGGTAGTCTCAGTCGTGTTGCAAGACCTTACTGGCAGCAGGTCCCTGGCCCCCAGTGGGATCAGATTGACTGGAAGCAAAAGAGTGAGAGAGAGAATTACATCTTCCTGCAGCACCCCAAACTCCATGTCCTACAGACTTAAGGGAATTGTGATAGTTGGCGGAGGCTCAGTCCAGTACTGCGTGCGAGTGGTGGTATCGCCAAGAAGTAGATGACATTGTGTTTGACCTGTTAGGCATTTTTCATTGTGGTTCTCACTGGGCGTTCAGAGATATTTGCAAGGGGGAATGGCTTCTTGGTGTATCGTTGCTTTTTAGGTACGCTTCAGTGGGATTGAGACAGAATTTCTCAACTTATTCTGCAGCAGTGTTTATGGCATAAGTAGTGAAGAAATGCCCGTGAGACACTATTATACTTACCTTCCAGATGATGGATTGGTTATTCCAGCCACAAAGCCCATTGAAGGGAGATCAGAAGATAATTGACTGTCAAGCTTTTGAGCAATGTTAAGGTCAATTGCTGCAGAGGTCAGTTTATTTGAACAATGGGCCCGTTTACAAAGGGTTACAGAATGCTAATAATAATTTTTGCTTTAATGGAAGTTCTCAACATTGTCAAGGGAGAATTAACTTTTAAATGTTAAGCTTAAATATCTTCTTGAAATCCGAAGGCTCTCAAACAAAGAACGCAGCTTCCTTTTTTTTTTTTTTATTGCAATGAACATGAAAGATTTGAAAAAAAATGTTCTCTGGAAAATACCAAAAGTCAGTGCTTTGATTGCATGCCAAAATAACTTTTTACCTCCAGTTAGTCAGCTGAATTGCTAGTGTGTGCATGCATATTGTGTGCATATATGTATGTTTATGGCTTTTTTCAAATTTCTCAAGGTTTGAGAAAATAACTTGGTGGGAGTACACAGCAGCATGAGTGAGGGGAGCAGCATGACTGGGTTAATACCAGGGGAGGGGGAGCAGGAAATCTTAAGTTTCTAGTAAGCAGAAGAGAAGTTAAACTACCCAAATTCCTGAGGCTTCTGTCCTGAATAGCCATCTAATCTGAGGCTCTAGGAAACTGCTGGTCAGGCTCTGGAACAGCTGTGCTCAGAATAAAACCTTATTTTTTTTCCCCACTCACTGTAGCTTTGGGGGAAAAAAAAAAAAAGGAAGAGATAATTCCTTAACTGATCTGTTCATTTTGTGCCCACTTCACATACATGTAACTAAGGGGAAAGCAGGAAAGCGGTAAGACCATGGAGAACCAAACTGTTGGCTATTGTATATATTAGATCATGCGTGTACTACCTTTCTCTTTTTAAAACAAGCTTAGTATCAATGAGATTTCTGGTAAAAAACCAACAAGATTTCTGTATCGATCCATTTGTTGCTTTTACAGAGAGTGTTCTTTCTACTGCTTGAAGTCACCAGAAAAAGCTCACAGTCCTGCTTCTGGCAAAATGTTGGAAAGCATTGATTTTTGGCATCTACACTTGGCGAGTCTCCCCGCTTTTCTTGGTAGTGGGAGCCTTTGAAAGAGGGAGGAAACCGCTTTGCCATACATGCACACAGAAATTAGTCTTTGTTTTTAATATCTCTCTATTTTTTGTATGTGTGTGGAATGTCACCGTGAAGCAGTGTTGGTGGGATTTCCCATGTCTCTCAGCCCTCCTGCTCTGCAAAAGCTTTTTCTTTAGATACTGATAAATTTAGTTGGAGGGCTTGGTTGACCTAACATGGTTTTCAAGGAGAGCTGCCACCAGGATGCTTGTTGGCTGCATGCAAGTACCATTAGCTCAATTCTAAGGACGCCAATTTCTTCTGTGACTATGGCAATAGCTTTGAGTAGTCTTTTTTGGGACATGAGGGAGCATCGAGCCTGTGTGCTACTATACCTACTGTAGCCAAACCTGGAGCTATATGAAAGGAAGACAGATGCTGAAGGAGTCTGAGGAAAACTGACAGGCTTTTTTGAAAAAAAAAACCAACCAAAACCAAACAACAACCAGGTCTTGTTCCTATGATGGACAGGGTTGGAAGTCCAACGGAGGTTTGAAGAGCTTTCAGAGGAGTGGCAGCAGGACTGTGTCTAGCATTAGGAAGTAGAAGGCTGCTTCAAGCAGGTCTGTGTGATATTTTGCAGGCAGATGAAAGTGCATGTGCTGGTGTTACCGTGCTGGTGGTTCCATGACCACAGGAGAGCCGTACTCACATGGAGCTGGGGTGCCCTGCTGAAAGGGGGAGCATACTCACCTGGTTTGTCACCGGTAGCTAAGGTGACATTACTTTCTCACCTGACTTAGAGCATGCAAGGCAAGGTGGGCTTGCAGAGCAAGTTCACGCCTGCCTGTAAAACACCAGATCCTTAAATGGACCTTGCCAGTTTGAGAGAGATATGAAGAGCTCCCAGGTTCCAAGCCATTTCCCACTGCCTAAGTGGTTCAAAGAGGTGGTAAACCACATGAAAATCCCTTTCTTCTAATCAATCAGTACATTACAGGGAACTAGGATATTGAGTTAGTTCCCTAATATCCATGAGCAAAGGGAACAATCCATGTACCTTTGATTTTTACATTAGTCTTTATTCTTTTCCGTCCTTCACATTTCAGGTGGAGCATTCTGGAGCAGCATTGCAGTTTTATTTTGCTTTTCCTTCTTTATGATATTTGTGCAAGCTAAACCAAGTTTAGGAAGGTAAACAGTGCCTCTTGTTTTGTTTTGCTTTTTGGTTCTCATGTGCTAACATACCCCTGAAATGTTTGTGTTGCATGTTCCTCCAAGGAGAGCTTACTGCTTGGCTCCCAGTCCAAACAAGTGGGGTCCTAAGAAACCTGGAGCTTTCTGTAAGAGCTTAGCTGCATAAATGTGATTTCAAGACTGAAGCAAATGTTCAAGTACTATTCTTATGCTATCTTTTTTATGAGGAATCCTGTATAATTGGTTCTGGAAGTCTGCTGAGGAGCTGGCTGTGACCCTTTCTATATGCATGCCAACCAAATAATGGCAATGAGGAAGGGAATGTGCCCATGGATGTAAAGCATACAAGGACTAACTCCATATTAGTCGTGTGCTGTAGCAAAAGTACCGCGCTGTGTGAGCTAATGGGATGCTCCAAGTGAATCTTTGCAGGATGCACAAAGCTAAGTCTGTTTAGATTCCCCTGAAAATCCCAGCCTCAGCTGGAAGGAAGAGCATGGCTCATGCATGAGTCCAGATCTATGCAAGATTCCTGGCGAATCTGGGTGCACTGGAATCCATGCAATGTCTGTGTTTTACCAGAGATGGCCTAGAGAAGGGGGAGGAAGAAGCAGGGAGAAAATGCTGCAATGCAAGTAATGCTGTGAGTTTAGTTAGAAGCAGTATCAGCAACCTGTATATTGCTATATCTGCTCCAGTTCATCCGTCTCTACTTAATAGCCTTTTGGATTCTGTCTCTGAATAGAGGTATAAAATGCCTCTTAGCTGATGGTAGTAAATACCTGATTCTTCTCTGTATGATCTGATATTTTCAGATTTTTGGCTATATTCAAGGTTTCTAAATTGAGGCATTTTGCACGTATGCATATTAAGCAGTGTAAGAACAATGCAAAGTTTTAGCGTATCTTCTTCAGTTTTTGCAAGCTTAAATGATGGCACAAAATACATGCCAAAAGAGAAGCAAGGCTTAGATGGTTACGTGATTTGCAGGAGGTCACCTCAGGCAGAAACAGAAGTGAAAGACATAACTGGGAATACAGTAAGCCCAGGAGTCCTGTTCCCAAGTCCTTAACAAGGTTGTCTAGGAAAGGATGAGTTGATCTTGCTTATGTTCTAGGTATACATTGGAAGATACAGTAAGTTTCTATCCCATTTGTTTAGGGGGTTTTGGTTTGTTTTTTAAATGTGGTTCTTAACAGTTGTTTTACTATATCTCTCAGTTTGGTAAACTTTTTATTCACACCCTTAGGAGTAATGGATATCTTGTGTACAGGGATGAGTAAATGATTGTAGCAGTGGCTTCTTAGTTGCAAGGCAGTAAAATGTTATGATACTCATTTGTGGTGGTGTACAAATATATGTCTGTTCACCACATTGCCCGACACTAATGCATTTATATGACTATGAATTCCATTACTTTATGCGACTGAAAGGACAGAGGACTTTGCCAGATAAGGGAGAAATCCCAGACTGCTCTTATTAAGAACCTGATGTCAGTCCAGAAAGGGGTGGCATTTCTTGTTTTAAACATTCAACAAATCAAAGCTGAACAAAGGGAAAAACAACAAACTCGGGATGGCTTAAGTTCTGGTTCAGGGTGAGGGCAGATTGTCATAGAAAGGTAGAGGAATAAATGTCTGCTAAGCAGATCTTACCTCTGAAACAGGCATAGCTTTGATAAATAATGATACGAAACTCAGACTATTCTTCTTCTAGTCACTGAAACATAAGAAGTCTCATAAGCTGCAGCAGGTTGTTCTAGAGATAGTTTTACCGGAAATTAGCTTTTAAAATATTACCGTAAATTATTTTTTTTAAGGCAGTCAAGTGGGACCTGGAAGTTTCTACAGTAGTATTCATATTAAAACATTACTAACATCAGAGGACATAGAGTTGCCAGTTTCAGTGTGTTTTAGTGCCAGATACCTGGCTGTCTTCAGCATTTAGAGAAAAGGCTTTCCTAGAAGCCTTCTGCTCCAGAGGGTGGTGGGATCCTGGCCAAGACTGAGGGTGACTCCTACTGATAGTGAGTGTGGAGGAGGCAGCTCTTTCGCCTACCTAGAAGATTTTGGGTACAGTAATACAGAATCTAAAGGCAGCTGGATCTGAGAAGGATCGGCGAGTGAGTGACACGGAGTCAGGAAGGCTTGAGCTGGTGGAAAGGAGCTCTGGAAAGGCAGATTTAGGGACCTTTGACCAGATGGTTTCTGTAAGCAATGGCTGATGCCACTCAACATGGTTGCAAGCGTGAGGCTCTCGCTTTGCCAGCTGAAGGTCTGAGATCCCCAGCTCCATGTTTTGCAAGCTCTGCCGAGCACAAGGTGGGACTGGAGAATGCCCGTGCAGGTGTGATGTTTTGCAAGTCCTCCAAATGACTCATGAGCCAGGGACTGGGTAGCCTGGGGCAAAGAGGAGAAAAAGGGAAACAAATTATAAGGGTAGTTTAGAATTGAGAGGGATTCATGTAAGCAAAAATGGGATTCGTGTACTTTTTCCCTATTTCTCAGCTAGAACACAGCCACAATCTCCGGGGAGCCGGAGTTGTCAAAGCCCCTCTGAAAATGCCTCTGGGTGCCTGCTGCATCCCTAGGTAGTTAGTGACACCCAGTGACACTTTGGCACCTCTGCCTTGCTGCAGATGACATACAGTCACTTTTGAAAAATCCCTTCTTTGTGAATGAAGATAAAGACTGGGAGAGTGTTTTAAATTTGTATATTTATTTTCCTGGTTGGTAAAGAGAAGCCTTGAAAGAGACTCGAGAGTGAAATAGAATAATCAAGCAACTCATTGATCTAAAGTTAATCTGCTGCAACTGCCTCAGCAAATGCTAAAAATGGTCTCCTTTCCTCCTTTCTATAACTCAGGAAACGGCTTCTGCCAATATCCCTCTAACACCAGCAGCCCTTGGCATTTTTGTCAAACATGCTCTGTGTTTGAACAGATCAAATGAAACTCATTTGTTGTTATTGTTTAAGATTAAGCTGTACTTATAGAATTACTGTGGCATTATTAGGCCAGTTTCCTAGAACACAAATAGAACAAAAAACCAAAAAAAATGAGGAGGAAATTCTGTTTATTTTTTTCATTTTAAAGCTCAGTGCCGAGGTTTGAGTCTTTGCTGTTCTCAGCAGTGAATTATACAGTATTGTATTCTGCAAAGAAGCACCAAGAATCTGTCTTTAAAACCTTATAATCTTTATACAAAGGTTCTATGTAACATACAAAGCATTCAAAATGTTTCCAAAATGCTTGGAAGGTGTGGTTTTGGTGCAAAATAAGAGCAAATCATGCCTTTTAGCTTTGGGCTCTGATATGGAATCTCTACAAACATGAGCAGGACACTTAAACTGTCTACTACCCCATCTGCAAAACAAAGCTACTGAGTGCCTCAAACTCCCCAGGGGAGCCAGGAAAGGTATCTGTAGGCAAAATGGTTTGGTGCTGACCTGCTGGAATTCATGCAAGCTGAATTTTACTTTTGTGCTTTTGCTGATGGAAAGCGTTCAAAATAGGTTTTCTACAAAACTATCAGAAGTCATAATTTTGTTAAATGAAAACTCACCAATTGTCTTAAGTCATCTTGAAAACGATGAGTTTTCATATTTTGCAACAATTATTTTCATACCAATTATTTCCATAGAATCTTAGAGCACTTCAGATGGCAAGGGAAGATGGGAGGTCTCTAGTCCAGCCTCCTGCTCAAAGGAGGGCCAGCACTGAACTCAGACCAGGTTGCTCAGGGCTTTGTCAAGTCAGGGCTTGAAAACCTGCATATCCTCTCTTGCCCTGGTCCCACTGCTATGTCATTCCTACAGGCATCTTCCCCTCCTTTATGTTCAGGAAGAACCTTGCCATCTCCCATTTATTACCATGCCTGTTGTTCTCCCATTACACTTCTCTTCATCGAGCTTGGCTCCACCTCTTGGTCGCTTTCCCCTAGGTGTTGGGGGCTGCTGTTAGGTCTCCCCAAGCCATCCCTTCCCTGGCTGAACAAAGCCCAATCCCACAGCTTCTCCTCACAGGGCAGATGCTCCTATCTTGGCCAGCTTGGTGGCCTCCCCTCAACTCCCTCCAGTTAAATGATGTTTTTCTTGTACTGGGTGTCCCAAACTGGGTCCAGTGGTCTAACAAGTGCCGAGTAAACAAGGGACTAATCGCTTCCCTCAGTCTACTCCCTATAATCTTCTTGATACAGCCTGGCAGGCTGTTTGCTGTCTTTGCAGCCCTGCTGGCCCGTGTCCTGCTGCGCCCCTGGGCCCTCGTGGCAGAGCTGCTCCCCGTTCAGGGAGTCCCCAGCCTGTGGCGCTGCAGGGGGTTCGTCCTCCCCAGGTCCGGGGCTGTCCATTAGTTCCTGTTGGATTTCATGAGGGTTCCCGTTGGCCTGTCCTTGTTCCTCTGGATGGCAGCCCTGCCCTCTGGCATAGCAGCTGCGCCCCTTGGTTCGTTGTCATCCCTGTACTTGATTTTAAAACAAAACTTAATCTAAATTGAAGAAATAAATCTAAGCACCAGGGGGCCTATGTTCATCCTCCATGTAACTCCACTAGTTTTGCTGAATTTAGCAAGAAGTTTCTTTAGAAATGTTTTACAAGGAGAGTTTTCCTTGAGTTTAAGGAAATTCACTGGTCTGAAAGCCTTTCCTGTCTTTGTTTTCACCAGCGAGTAAACTTACCCCCCTAGCTCTTTTAGATCATGTGTACCTGTGGATCACAACTTCAGTTAAAAACAGAAAAGCAAACAAATATTACATTCCTCCCTACCACCACCACTCTGGATGAAGTTAAGTTCCAAAGAATATTTTTTTCTATAAAATAAATAAATGAGCCAAGCCTGGAAAAATCAATACATCGACAGAGGAAACCTTGTTTCTCTGATTCTGCCGGAGGATGCAGGCATTAGTTTGTGTCCCACTTGGTTTTAGGTTTTTTACTAGTTCTGTATTGCCTGGAGCTCAGCCACTAGTAAGGTACTCGGTAGAGAGATAATGCTTAAACCACACTGAGTTGTGTTTTTTAATTTCTGCAGTAAAGTATATCCCCGATGTTTAGCCAGCACGTGGAAGCTTTATATATTAGCAAAATCTTTGGCTTTTGGCCCCACAGTAACTATGAATTGTGATGAATTTTGCTTCCACTTCAAACCAACCTCGGGGGCAGGTACTGTAGGATGTTTTGCTCTTACTGCAAGACTGGAGCATGCTAGAATCATGAATGCCTCAGCATCCTAATGAAATCCTCAACCAAATGCGATTCACTACCAATCTTAAAATACTACGCTACTCTAGAGAATGACTATTCAAAAATGGTCCTTATTTAATCAATAGAGTAACTCCCCATGTACATTCAGACGCGTATAAAATCTGTTAGCGTCAACATGATCGGTTTTATTGCTTTTTACTTCTATTAGCGTTGCAGAACCAATTCAGCTTTGAGCAAGCTGGAATCTCTGCTTTCCTGTCTTCTATCCACCAAGAATAATAGCTGGCGCAGCACAGAGGCTCTCGGGCACTTGAGTGCTCTCAGTAATGGTGCTGTTAACCCAGGTTCTGGTGAGTAACCTACCCAGACCACTGAAAGCACTGGGACTGCCCAGGTTTTACTGAGGCCGTTGTTTCAGTTTACAGGATTTCTGCTACTATGTGTGCTGTACAAGGACAGCAGAAACCCAGCTTAACTCTGACCCTAGGTTGTGTTTGCAGGTTAGGAAATTATTGCATTTTTCATTGTCCACCTGACTACTGTTGCTGCATTAATATAAAGTCCCATTATATTATTTTTTTTTACGCAGCTGATTTCTGTGCAGTAGAGTTGTATTAAAAATTGGGAGGTGTCATTCAGTTTGGTTAAGGAGGTGATCAGGTGACCCTGCTCTGGCAGGGGGGTTGGACTAGATGATCTTTCGAGGTCCCTTCCAACCCTATGATTCTATGATTTGGATACTGACCTTCAACACCTGCAAAATTGGATGGAAAAAGAGAAGAGAACCTGTGTGGCTGCAGCATTCTGATCTGTTTCTGTGGCTGGTAAAGGTACAGCCGGAATCTGTATTACTGGAAAAGCAGTATTACCCGCAAGGGATGGGGGGT
>VXBO01005818.1:67868-218346 GCA_013400135.1 Rhinoptilus africanus
CAAGGGATGGGGGGTGGGGGGGGCAAAAAAAAAACCAAAAAAGAAAAAAAAAGCGCCAAACAGATTATCTTAAAAAGTTTAGATGAAATTCTGAGCAATCTTGTTTATTTCATCCCATATCAATTCTGATTGTCTGGTGTCAAGATTTCACTAAAACAGACTTAAAAGTAGAAGTTTGGATTTTGATTACAGCGCTGTGATTGACCTGTCAATGGCGATAGGTCTGTGATGATAAATCCTTTTTAGACTACAACAGAAGTGGCATCATATTCTGCAGCTAATGGACATGAGATGATACAGGTCCTTTCCAAGCCAGCCTTCCAGGCTGGATTTTGATTTTGCGCAGCTCAATATTCAGGAGAGTTCACTTCAACACTTATAAATACTTGAAGGGTGGGTGTCAGGAGGATGGGGCCAGGCTCTTTTCGGTAGTGTCCAGTGACAGGACAAGAGGTAACGGGCACAAACTTGAGTATAGGAGGTACCACCTAAACATGAGGAGGAACTTCTTTCCCTTGAGGGTGGCAGAGCCCTGGCACAGGCTGCCCAGGGAGGTGGTGGAGTCTCCGTCTCTGGAGACATTCCAAACCCGCCTGGACGCGTTCCTGTGCAACCTGCTCTAAGGTGGCCCTGCTCTGGCAGGGGGGTGGACTGGATGATCTCCAGAGGCCCCTTCCAACCCTATGATTCTGTGATTCTGTTTGACTGAAGGGATTTGACTTCGTTTCACTTTTCATGGATGCACTGCAGGAAGCTTCCAGCTCCAGGTGGTCACTGTGGGCATGGCAGGTTAGGTGCTGCTGGAGATGAAGAGGCCAGTGCCCTGAGAAGCAGGGCAGGCTGCTTTTCAGAATAGGAAACAGAGAGGAAGGAAGGAAAGTTCTTGATGTTCCCATGTGTAGCCCAGGATGCAATGGTCAGAGAGCAGAAGAACTAC
Organism: Rhinoptilus africanus; assembly: GCA_013400135.1. Taxonomy (NCBI): domain Eukaryota; kingdom Metazoa; phylum Chordata; class Aves; order Charadriiformes; family Glareolidae; genus Rhinoptilus; species Rhinoptilus africanus. Next base: position 68,806 of record VXBO01005818.1, read on the forward strand.
CGGCAGATTAAAACGCAGAGCCAGGGAACTGAATTTGCAGCTCAGGCAGTCTGTACAAGGAGATAATGATGTTAATTCCTGTGAGTAGTGAGCTGGATTCTGATCAACTTTGTGTAAGCAGGTGTACTCTAGAGATAGTGAGGAGCAGAAAAACAGGTTAATTACTATTTTTAGCAAGGCAGTAAGGGCAGACTGGACAAGTTAGCACTATTTCTCTGATAAGTGTTAGATTGTGGGTGGTCAGGGAGCACAAGCATCTGAGGTGGCAAGTACTAATCGAAAATTCTCCCTGAGCTGGACAGAGGCAGCTTCCATCCACAGGAGAACATAGTCCCTCACCGTGAGCGTCAGGCTGCACGCTATACCCTACCATCCCTTTAGTGTCCTTTAGTCTGAGCTTTGCCCTGGTCAGGGGCACCTGGTTGCTAAATGCCAGGGGGGACCTCCCTTCAGAGACAGTGCTGCCTCCGGTACCAGCTCCCAGAGCCAAGAAAGTAGCTCCTTCTCAATGGCATGAGAAATCCTAGGCTTTCTGTACTCAGTCATGGGGCAGGAGCAGGGATATTAAAAAAGAGGACAGGGAGAGTGCTTGTCTCTAGTATTTCTCTTGAGCAGAGGAAGGGAGGGGAAGAAATACAGCAAAACTGAAGCAAATATGCACAATTCCTATGCTTCTAGCAGCCCAGAAGAACAACTATAGGACATCCATGATCAGTATGGCTTAGGGACACCTGAGACAGAGGGCAGATAAGCATTGAAGAGAGCCTGGGGGGGAAAGTGAGGATGCCTTTGGTATTAAAATATCTTACTGGGGCCCTTATCATCAAAATGTGGGTCAAGTGTCCCAGAGAAAGTGGGACCCTCGCCACCAAGCTGTACGAGAGAGTTGTTCTGATTGCTAAGTAGCGAAGTTAGTGATTTGGTGGTCAAAATCCTGTTACCATGCTCTGTTCTCTTGCATCATCCCATCACCTCTGTGTAATTCAGAAACTTTATCAAATTATTCATGTCTTTCCCCGTTTTTGCAAGTTGCAGCGCATCTGTAGGATGGGGGTCTCTTTCTCTATTACCTGCTGCAATTGTCTTTACAGACTTAAAACATCCTGATGAACAAGAGCCTCTCTCCTCAGATGAAGTTACAGTGGGAGAAAAGCGTGCTCCCGGTTTTTCTTTTTGCCTGGATTTCTTTAAATTAAATGGAAGGGAAGGAAGGTTGCTTACCTTCACAAAGCACTTTTTTTCTTCGGTAGGAGTAGAGATATGAGTCTCTAAGATCTGTGACGCATTATCTGAGTGGGTGGAATCTGGGGTGACTTTTGTCATGTGCAAAGCGGGACAGTTTCAGTCAGTTTGTTCATGAATTCTAGGGGACTGGCGGCTAAGGTCATACTGGCTGACGTTTGTTTCTACTTGCTAAGCTGTATGAAAAGAACCTTTAAAATACCCCCAAATCCTCACCTGATAGTTTCAGTGATGGCTGATACTATCGCTGACAGAGGGATATTAGACAGGCCTTGGAAGAAGAAAGGCAGTTTGTAAAACTGATTGTTTCAAAAGAATTCTCCCAGTTTGAAACCAGAAATTATGAAAAGGCGGAAGGGTCTTGCCTCCCTGATGGGATGCAAACTTAGAGAGCGGCTCTCTGCAGCTCCGCAGGTGATGGATCAGCTGCTTGCACTGTGAGGCAGTTAAAGGTACAGCTAGGGCTATAGGTGCAGGCAGTTTGGAAACAGAAAGGCTATTTTTTTAATTTTTTTTTTTTTTCCAAAGGAAAGGAAAACATCTGTGTTTCATCCTGAAACTGCCTGCCAGTGTTATCAAGGAAGGGTGTGGATATAAGAAGCCGTGGCATCGTTCTGGCGGGGATTCAGTCTGTTGTTGTAATTCCCACACTGTGTTGTGCTGTCTCTGACATGCAGCTCCCTCTCTGTCCATAGAAATAAATATCCATCTGAAGTTTGTAGCCAATAGAGAATTTCTTTCATTTGAATTTTTTATGAGGTTACCATAGCTGTGCTCATTCTGTTTTGCTCTTCACTAAATTTTCTAAAAGACCTCATTAACTGTCCATGAGTGTTTTGTCAGACTGGTCAAGCCAAGTGGCTTCTGCAGTTCAAGATCCCTGTCAGGGGATTCCCAGAGAGGTGTTCTGGCAGCTGCATAGCAAAGTGATATCTTGTCAGATGCATAAGGATTAGAATTACTAAAGTTGTTTTCTAATGTCATATTTTCCATCAGGAAGTATCATTTTGAAAACTAGGCTTCCTATGGGAATATTTCAATTCACACAAAATACCAGGGTCCCTTTCAGTCTGGGAGAAAATTAAATGTTTTGACTTCACTGCAATGAAGCATTTGGATCATTTACTTCATTTGCAACTATACTATAGTATACTTTACTGTAAATTTGACATGAAACACTTAAAATTTAATTCCTTTACACAAAATCACTTGCTCCCAAGCTGTTTTCCTATATAAGATTTTATTTTCAGGAAAATTCAGATTTGTTCTTCTTCATTCAAAACATGTGGAATGGAAAGAAAGAGAAATCATGGAGTTTCCTACAAAGCAGAAATTCAGATTGCTGCTCAGATCCGGCACCTCTTCAGTACCACGGGCATTTGAAAGACCAACTGGTGCCTAGCTGGAGTACCACACAAAGCAAACAAACAAAAAACCCCAAGGCCTGAAATCTGTTCCCAGTAAATATTTGAGTAATTTCAAAGTATTCATCAACTGCGGTCTGTCCATGAACAATTTGCAAACAGCAAATAAGTGCCAAATTTCACAAACAAACTGCTCATTGCAAATAGTTTGCCTCTTCACTGTGACTGAGATGTGTGTCATTAAGAAGCCAACTGTTGTTCATACACAAGCTTTTTACCCTTTGCCATAGTAAAAAGCTGTATGTGAGGAGCAGGACAGTAGAGTTTAAGGCAAATGATGTTTTAAAAACTTTGCTTAGCCATTTCTTTACAAAAATATTTACTGCTTTTTATCCAAGGAATCCTAAGTCCAGTGAGAATCATTAATTCCATTTTGGTAGCAGAAAAAAAACAAGGCAAAAGGAGAAACTACACAATTTATCTTAGATCCCATTGTGGATAAGAAGAGCTGGGAATGGAATTAGTGCTCTCGAGTTCCAGTTCACAAAAGAGCATCTATGGGATGATGAGTTGGCTTTTATTTATAATGGGTATTAGTGTGGTGCTCATCACAGAAGGTGCTGTATAACTCAAAAAAAAATTAATAAATTCACATTACCAGTTTCTGCAGCAGACTTACAATAGAGGTCCATGTACTCTTCCTTTTCTAGATGTGGAAAATGAGGCATAGATTGCAAATTGTTTTATAGTGATTGAGGCTGGCAGTGGAAAAGTAGCATGGGGCTGGCAGTGCTGTCTCAGCCTTTTCTGGCTTCCTCTCTCTTTATTTGATGCTCTTATCATCATCTCTAAATTCACCTTTAGAGCAACTGCTGAAAGTACTCTGATTTCAAGATGTGCATGAAGATAAAACATTCCACACTCGGAGACTAAAGGTAAAACTGGAAAAAAAAAAAATAGCCCTAACACTGAAGCAGCTCACAGAAGGCAGCTGGTGATGATTCCTCCCTGATTGTTGCTTAAGGATCACTATTTGCAAGCACCTTATCCCAGGAGGACTTCCCTGGGGAAAAGCCATGGGAGGAAGGCATCTTGAAGAGGTGTCATCTGTCATGACAAGTTGCCTGTCCTGATGAGTCTGGTGCTGAGACCGCATTATGATGACTGATGAGGCCGTCCGGAGCAGTTAACTCAGCCATTTGTAATCATTTCTCTTACAAGCCTTTCGGTAATCACTTTGGGAAATTCTTTTTGAACAGTGCAGGTTCTGTGGGGAAGAGAAGCAGAGTTATTTCCCTTTTGCAGGAAAAGATTTAGATAGATGTAAACTTTGGGACAAATGAAAAACAAAAAACCCCAAGTATAAAATATCTTATTGTCCTTCTGGATATTCCTGCAAGGCTATTTTGTTTATTCTTGTGTAGATGAAAGCCCTGTTCACGTGCTGGCTCTGTTCCAGATGCACAGAATTTGACAAGATAGAGTGGACTCATTTGGCAGAGCCAGGGCTGGACTACCAGTAGCGGGGACCTCTGGGGAGAAGGAAACAGTACAGGTTGTTTTCTTTTCTAAACTTTGCAACCATTTTGCGATGTGAATTTGAGCAGGTCGTTTAATCCCGTGGTTCCTTAGCAGCCTTACACATAAGATGTACGTAATTCTGCAACAAATCCATCTTGTCCATTTTTTTCCCCACGTGGTTTATGCCTTCTAATAGCTGTTTTACAGCTCCTTGTGTTTCAACTCCAGATGGGCCAGCTTTTCAGCCCGGCCCTTCTCACCATTTTTGCCACATCTGAGGAAGGCTGTAGTAGTAGTAGGTAGGAATATGTATCAGAGATAACAGAAAGCTCCTCTTTTCTGTGATAGGCAGGTGATGATAACCTGCCTCTTCCTTCTTGTCTTAGGCTGTGCTGAGTATGTGGATGGTTGTCTTTATAGCAGAAGCCAAATATAAGACCGCGTAGGCATTCACAGCAGCCTAGTTTGTATCAGCAGAGGTAACCTGGGCCATCCTGCCTCTCCCCACAGAAGGCTTTGCCTTGAACTGAAGCACTGTCTTTTGTATCGCATAACTGAACCGCTTGGGTGCCATCCAGCAGAGGACAGTGGTGGCTGGTGGCACCAGCTGCTTTACAGCATCACGTACATCTCTTACGTTAGTGCTGAAGATTAGTTAACGTTTAAGATCTTTGGAAAGCAGCTGTACAGAGCAAAATTGTGCTGCAGTGGTAAAAAAAAAACCAAACAAAAACAAGCCAAATCAGTGCATCTCCAGAGATACTGCTGCTCATTTTTCTTTTGCACCTGAAAAGCAGAATGACGAGTAATTTCCCTTTTAGAGTCTCTACTCGTAGTCGCCTCGGAGGTGTCTCTCTGGGTGAAGACAGGAGTTTCTCGTGCCTCGCCCAAGTGCTTTATGCTGTCATTTTGGCAGCACTTGCAGAACTTACTTGAGAAGTACTTTCACATCTAAATACCCCCCAGTTGTAGTCAGAGATGCTGTCCTTTACCTTAAGCAAAATTAAATGTTGCAGTGAAAATAGACAATATAAGCACATTGGCATCTTTCCCAGTAAAGGGAATATGAAGTAGTTTTTATTGTTACTGCCAAGACAGCTGTGTTTTAGATTGAAATAGTCATCTTACTTTTTTGCTATTTCTAGAAATAATGCAGCTTGCCTACCAATAACAAATGTCTAATATTTTCTCTGGAACCAAAACAGCCTGCATGTATGTTGTTGTTCTGCAACACTATATCTTGACAGAAATGCTTAATGCAGCAAATAAATAGTTTTATCCATACAAATGGCAGGAAATTCATAACTGTCACTGCTTCACCGTTTGTGTCTGTTGTACATATGCAGGGTTTCAAATAATTCCTCAGTGTTCACTTTGTTTTGCGATGGCAGGCATATTTTAAAAGTTTCTTCTTCTAAACCACCATCTTTGGATTGCAAGATTTCAGAGCTATTCCGTGTATTAAAGCTGGACAAAGCCTCTGGAGCTGCAGTGACCTTTCTAAAGGTGTTCCCTCTCTCTGAGTGGTACACTCGAGGCACGTTTTCTATGGGAGACATCACTTCAGCATTTCTGCCTCTTTTGTATGAGGAATCTCCCAGTTTTTACCTGAAGTTCCTCTGTTTTATTTCCTTTACTTGGGGCCTGTTTTAAATGTGAAGGGGTGGGGATATCTGATTTTAAAAAAAGCCCCTGGATTTGTATTTCCATATGTGGGACTATTATCAAGTCTTCTGCCAACATTATCTTTCACATGCACTTGTGCAATAAACATAGAATTTCTGTCCTTTCACAGAAGCAATAATAGTAATGATGATAGTAATGAGGAAAAAAAAAGGCTGACTTATGCCACTGCTATTGCTTTCTTCCAAATAACCGGTATTTACTGGTCACCATTTGCAGCTGTGATTGTTGAACAGTTCCAGGATGCGGAACAAGGCCGGCTTGCTCCTGAGGTGGGCTTATGCCAGGTGGTGCGTGAGTGTTTTGGCCATTGCCCCATGCTCTTTGAGGAGGAAGGATGATGCACATATCCAAAAAAGCTTTTTTTGTAGAGCACTGTGAAAGAAAGGGGTATATTTAGCGGTAACGTGCGATGCAGGGAATGTGAGTTCCCAGGGAAACCTGGATATATCAGCTGGAGTGAAGTAAAGACTCTTCCTAAATTAAGTCAGGCTGAAATGGGACCTTTTGAAATGTCTTGTGTCTGTATTAGAAATCATAGGAAGAAAGTCTGTTCTCCCTTCAGGTATGAAATAAGTGTGTGAAAGTGAGCTTTTGTTTCCTCTTCAGCCCCATCCAAGCTCAGTGCTGCAGTGCAGCGCAAGAGTTTTAAATGCTCAGGTCTTCTGTGACTGTAGCTGGAGTCGATTTGGAAGGGGGATATTTAGTTGCTATATTTGAAAGTAAAAAACATTCCCTAAATTGTGTTATGAGCATATCCAGAGCCAGAGGTGCTGACGTGCTACGAAAATGTGGGAGAAGCGAATTACCACCATTTTCATCCTGATCAAAATTGTCTTTAAAAGATACTGCAGGCTTGCCTGCTCGGAGGGTGAAAAGCCTCCTGCAGACCACAAAGGTTCAGGTCTGCACCAAAACCTTCAAATACTCATTCCCGTGGCGTTTAAATGGTCAAGGAATTTTTGCATGTAACTTTATCCGCTGAAACTTAAGAACTACAGAGGCAAAAATGAGTGAACATTGAATGCCACCCCTTGAAAACAAAAGAGACATCAAAAGGCAGATGTTGAGAAAAATGTGAGCTTGTATTAGAATTTGCAGGGACTGCGGGCCACTGAGTATCTAAATATCTACAGCTGTGTTAAAGTGGTAACTGCTTAGAGGTGTAAGTTGTATGTGCATTCTGGTTTAGTACATGGCCAATGGAGTACAAAAGAGGGTTTTAAGCGTATAAAGAACAGGAGCTTGTTTCTGGGTTTGTTTCTTTTTTGTTCCCTTAATCCCACTACTTAAAACAACATAGGAAGTGTGCAAATCTGATGAGAGACTCCAGCTGGGTGTAAGTCTTAAATATGGAAGTGGCTATGCAGAACTCCAAGGTAAAGGCGCTGTATGGTTTGAAGTCAGTACGTGTAATGAATTATTAAAACTCTGTCAAAACAACTGCTATTTTGTTCCTTGAAAGCCTGGCCACGTGCTTCTAGAGGTTGTGTTAACTGGGAACAGGCTCAGGGGAAGTACATGTAGAGGGGTAATCCGAGACGTGCAAGTAGTTGGACACTGAGAATACATGGGATTGGGACCCCAGTTCTGACAGATGAGAATCTTACTGGTATAGCGTATATACTGGTATAGCGATCATTCTGGTAAGCAACTGCTCTCAAGTCCTTTGGGTGAGGAAAGCTGTAACAGAGAGTCCTGCTAGGGGTCGTTTCAGCACGCACTGGAGGAAGGGCTCCCCATGACTGCAAATGGAGGAACTCTAATGTTGACACACGTGGACCCAACATTAATATTGTCCCTCAGTTTTGTTGGAGGTTTTTCTAAGCTGCAGCAGACAAATACCTCAGACAACAGTGGAAGGATCACTTTATTTTTACATGCACAGAAAAAATGCAGAACCTCTGCAATCTGGAAATACTTTAGCGTGCCTTAGTTGAAAGGTTACCAATTACCCAGACTTTATCTTGTGCTTTCCTGCTGGTGGCAGTGGCTGGAGGTCTGTCCATGCTGTAGGAAACAGCTGGACATAATGGCTTCTGGTTTTCACTGGCCAGTAAGTCAGACACATTGGTTATCAGTCCAAAGACAAGTATTGTCTTGTGCTGAAATACCACGGCCCCACAAAGTCACCACCCCAACGCTCCTTTTCCAGTTTTGGTCCCAAAATATCTAAACGCTGATACAATGCACAAGCATCCAGAATTCTGAATATGTGTTTGTACGTGCAGCTTTGCTGCTAGAAGGGCTTTCCCCCTTTGTTTAGACAGGCAGGAGAAGGGCATCCCTTGGCACAGTCCTGCCAGCAACCTCAGCTTTTGAGGGGACGAACCCGAGTTGAGAGCAGTTCAGTTAACTAACATTCAGTCCTCTGTTGCCCACAGAGATGCTTAATTGTGCTGTAAAAGGTTATTAGGGCAAAGATCAGTCCACCGTTGTTTTTTTTTTAAACATTTCTTGTATGCACACAGACGAGTAACAGCTCTAAGCTCTTCCTGGTCTGGTGTGGAATTGAGACCCTGAGCTCTTTATCAGGGATTCGTTTCTGGTTTGTGGTGTCTTACTGGGCAGGTCTTCAGCAGCTGCACAGCATCTGAGGTGTATGCTCTAGATGGCAGTATATTTTTAAACTATATTAGTTGAGCTGAATATAAGCTTGGTCATTTTAATTGTTGTTTTGTGTTGATTTTTTTTACTGCTCTTTGCATGCCACTTGTCTTCAAAGTAGAAATTAAAAACTGCTTAGATGTTACTATATACGTGCAAATAGTAAGAAGAATTCACAGAAAGCAGCAAAACCCCTAATATTGTTTCCCCTTGCATTTTTAAGAGTAAAATGTGGATTTTAATTTTTCTTTTTTCCTGTAATGAGCAGCAACACATGATACTTTGCTAATTTTTTCCTGTCACAGTTCTTTTTTGGAATTGTAATTTGGGTGTTCCATGCTCCTTCTCTTCCAGACCCAAGGTCTGCTGATCAGACCACATCTCCCCCCTTTTAGTACAAACTCTCCTTGCATCAAGAAATGCCCATGGGATGGGGTAGGTAGAGGGACTGCCTAGTCGGTAGAAAAGAAGGGGTCTGTGGAGCACCTATTTGCTCATTGAATTTGTCAGTTTTGAGGCATTTGGGTTTTTTCAACCAAAAGTTAATATTCTCTGTGAAAAGAAGATGGAAAATAAAAATGCATTGCTAACAGAAAGAGGCTAAACAAATGTTTAAATAAGCCTTACAAAGGCAAAAAAAAAAATTAGTCAGGGCTAGAAGGATAACACAGTTGTTGAGTTAAATAAAGTTTTATTAGTGACACATGCTTCATGTGCAGGAAGTGTATGCTATTCCCAAATTTGCTCATCAAGCATCTGCCAGTCAGCGTTGTTGATCACTTCTGTGCTTCATGCAGTGTGTCTGACTGAATCCACTATCCAGGTCTGCTACAGCCCACGAAATGCAAATTTTTTTCTCCACAGCAGTCCAGCACGGGTTCGGTGACACACGTACTGTCGTTTATTTGCACTCATCAGGCTTCCAATATGACATAAAATCATTGTAACATAATGCATTATTAAATATATTTTCCAACTGAAAAAGATAAACTTGACAGACTGTCAGAGAACATCTTTGTACTTTAGAAGAGGCTTGTATAAAGAAACCCTGGAGTACATCCACCCGTTAATGTAAGTAACGCTCACCAACTATTCAGAGCAAGAGGCTGCATGGAATGAGCTTGCCCTTTGCCTCGTTCTCTGCCTTGACTGTAAACAGGATTTGAATTTTGCTTCTGAATGTCATTTTGGCAATGATTTGTATGAGCATAGTTGAGCCTATGGATTATTCACAAAACGTTTACTTGGGCTGTTTGTTGGTTTTGGTGCTGCTTGCTCACCTCGATATAATGTGTTCTTTGCGCTTTCATGGATGACTGAGTATTGTTGTAGATGGGAAGAGGGGAAAAAATGAAAGTTTCTAAGAGGCTGTATGAGTACTGTTAGTGAGATTTTGAGGATCAGTTGTGAATTTAAGAGCTTACAGGGAATTCTCAGGCAATCTTTTTTTCTCCTGGTTGCATCCCCTTACTCCCCAAAAACTGAAACCAAAGACTTTTGTGGAACCGGGAGCTCAGGAATCCTTTACAAGGACCTCAAGGGCATACACTCAGCTAGAGAGAGGCGAGCCTGAACATCTTGCTGGTCGTAGCCAGCCAGGGCTTCATAAATGCCAGGGTCCTGAGAGCTCTTTTGCAAGATGTAGATGTTGGGCTACAGGGCCCTGCAGTGTTGGATCTGCCTCTTCCCAGAATGTCCCTGTCCTGCCCCTGGTTCGTAGAAGTCTGCAGAGGTTTCCTTACCCAGGGCAGTACAGCTGTCTGTAAAATTTTCTTTTTGTCTGTTTTAATTAAATGAAATTGGCCTTGCCCCCATTAGATTATTATTATTTTTATTTTTTAAATCAGGGAAAAGATAACTGTGTAATATTCTTTCTGTGGAAAACTGCTACCTTTTACTTAAAACTGGAATAACATTTTCTGAAATGTCAAGCTTCCCCAGAAGCTGGAAAATTCAGATCTTAATGGGGGCTGTTTCTAAACACATCATTGTAATATTTGCTAATAACTTCTCTATTGATTGCTGTTATACACAGAGCCACAAATACTACTAAAGTTGATTTCTGATTTCTACGCAAACAAATATGAATGATTTTGAGATATTTTTCCAGACGTAGCTGAAAGTACATGTTGCTCTCAGTTATTAACGTAGATATCTCTGGCAATTCTGAAATCTAGAGGGCAGGTACATGGCAGTTTGTCACCTCAGGTTCACCACTGAGAAACTGGGAATAATACAGCTCAGCAAAGTGAGAAAGGTTATCCATTGTGTAATGAAGCAATATCTGAAGGGTAGAAATAAGCAATATTCGGTTACATGTAGGTGCGCTTTTTGGTTAAAAAAGGCATGGGTGTTTTGATAAAAATGCAATTATGTTTTTGCACTGCATGGAACTTTAAAAAAAACCTGTATATGTTAATTGCTGGGGATATTTCTTCCTTCTTCCAGAAAGGGCAAAAAAGGGACAAGAGGAAACGGGTTCCAGTTATGTCAGGGGAGGTTTAGATTGGATATCAGGAAACATTTTTTCACTGAAAGGGTTATTAAACAATGGAATAGGCTGCCCAGGGAGGTGGTGGATTCACCATCCCTGGAGGTGTTTAAGAAAAGGGTAGATGTGGTACTTAGGGACATGGTTTAGAAGGGGTTTTTGTCAGGGTAGGTTAATGGTTGGACTTGATGATCTTAAAGGTCCCTTCCAACCTCACCAATTCTATGATTCTATAAGGGGGGAAATTCTGTTTGTTTAAAAATGACCCAAGTAGAAAGATTTTCTTGTTGTTCCATTTTTATGTGAACATGCAGGGTTATTCTGTTAAAGAGATATTTTTCATTAAAATAATACATAAATATTTTATTTAATGAATTTGTGGCCTTGAGGCTTGACTTCAGTATACATGAACCATTTTTTATTTTTTTACCAAAACTCTTGGTGAGCTGAATGGATTTCACATCCCCTAAGGAGGTTCCTTTGCACAGGTTTAAAACCAGAAATGTCAAATGTTCTCTTCAGGTGCACGTTTCTAGCTATGATGGAGTACCTTTGGTCATGATTTGGCCCTGGATAGTCCTTTAGGCAGGAATATCAAAGAAACCTCTGTTGTACCTTGCCATACTAAAAATGGAGCTGTCAGCTTCCAGTTGCTAATCCATAAATTTTTTTAAAGGTTAGGGTTACTGTTGACAAGTGACAGAGCACCCTGGTACTAACCCCTGGAATGGAAGGTTAGCATATCTAAAAAGGAGTAGACAAAATTTTCTTAGTGCTTTTTGGCTTCAATATGAATTGGAGGGTTACTGTTGACAAGTGACAGAGCACCCTGGTACTAACCCCTGGAATGGAAGGTTAGCATATCTAAAAAGGAGTAGACAAAATTTTCTTAGTGCTTTTTGGCTTCAATATGAATTGGAGGGTTACTGTTGACAAGTGACAGAGCACCCTGGTACTAACCCCTGGAATGGAAGGTTAGCATATCTAAAAAGGAGTAGACAAAATTTTCTTAGTGCTTTTTGGCTTCAATATGAATTGGAGGGGAGGGGGAAAACTTTATTTTGTAAAACGGTTACAGTGTAGTCTGCGTTTGCATTACCCTCGCTGCACAAGAAGCATTTGTTTAGCTGATACAGTCTTCTGTAATTACCTTTCTGGACATAAAATGCCCTGGAGGTGGAAGAGGAAAGGTCTCTCCTTTTCCTAACCTGTAGCTCACTCTGAAATCAAATCATTCCTCACTGTGAAGAGTAGCCTCTTGGCTATACAAAAACCTTTTACCCAGCATCTTTCTCTGAAGATAACTTAATTGGGGAAGATTCATAACTTCTGATACAATCTTCTTGTCTTCAAGTTCAGACCAATAGCCCAAGCAAATCATTTGAGATGAAGTTCCAAAATTAATCCTAAAGAATATAGGAAAAAGCAGTTCTTAGGTTGAAATGAATTGAACTGAATCCATTCCGTTCTTTAAAAATAGAAAAACTTTCAATTTTTTATGTTATCTCTTATGCACCTCTTACTGCTGATAGAGGGGAGGCTCAGTTGCCTGGACTGCCCTGCCTTCTCTGCTCAGATTTTCAACTTTATTTTTTTAAAAATCTCAATTGGTATGTATTGGCGACAGAAGGAACATTTCCCCTTAGCTGAGGCTGAAGGTAGGCACAATTTCTGAAGAATGCAGTGTGTAGTGCATTCCAGTTGTCAGAGGCATTTTTCTGAAGGTGAGGAGTGCCAAGGAATTCGGGGTACTGCAGCTGATAGTCTTGCATTGCTGATTCCCAAGTCAAGGTAGGAGCAGTGATTGAATCTTGAGTTCTGTGGCTGCGGCGTTAAGGGGAGAAATGCACCTCAGTGACTCTTCCTCAGGTGATTTTTGCCATGGGAAGAGAGATGGGGGAGCAGGTCAGTTTTTCAGGTTTGTGTGAAGTTTTCACAGGATTGCAACCCCAAGGCTTGGCTCTCTAAGTGCATGACATCTACAGTTGCTTAGGTCTGTTAGGGATAAAGAGGCCCCGGAGTTCTTGTCTGTGGGAGCCCCATAATTGGTGTTTAGGATATTAAATCATTCCCCGCTTTGGAGAGTCACTGGGTACAGATGTACAAAGCAGGGATATCGAGACTGGTCAGACATCTCACATCAGGCAAAACACCCACTGCTTTTAAAACCAGCTTATTTCAGGAGCTCATTTTTTATTAATATTCTTCTTTTATTTATTATTTTATATTAGCATCAAAGTGAAGCACATCAGTAGGAAAAAAATCTGCTTTTAGCAACCGTTATCACTGTTGTAATGAAACCTGACATTACTTGCCACAACCAGCTGTATCAGGGGCTACTGAAAGACGTGTCAGCGGTGTCTTGATGCTCGGAAGGAAAAGCCGATATAAAGGTTATTCCATAGTTACTCATCACTTCATCATTCACAGTTGAAGGCAGGACACTAGGTTTGATACCTACCCTCATAAATCACTGGCCTGATCTTCTGTGTCGCTACGTTCCAGATGACAATAGGGGATACTGAGTTATTGTGCCGTAACTTAGCAGGGAGACCAGGTTTAATTGAGCCATTAGGGATATTAAATGTTTTCCAGTCAAGAATGGCTTACAATACAGGGTGAAGTCCCTTCTTATCCTGAAGATTATTGCTCTAGGCAATGAGCAAGAGTTACAGCTCATGCATAAGAACGGTTATTTTCCTCGTGGTTTCACTATCGTTGCTGAGTTACAGGAGTGCGCTAAAAGTGTGATTGCACCGAGGACGAGATAGGGCACGACTAACAGTTGCTATTTAAGCTTCTGACAAGTCCCTATGAAATTTTTAAGTTTTTCTTCAGTGGAAGCGGGAAGCTGGGCTAAGCAGAGCTTTAACAGAATCAAAGCAGCGTTTTCCCCAAGGCTTCAGCTGTTTACCACGTTTATTATTATCCTCTTAAATGTGTCTTTTATTATCCATTACTATTTATCCATTCAAGAGGACAGCTCTTCAGCACTCTGAATTAATTATTACTCTAAGTTAGTTAATTCCTCTTGTTACAGAAAGTTTTACCGAACTTTTATTAGGAGGTATTATCAAATAATTTTGCTGTTATTATGGTGAAGCTTAGAGTTGCACCTAAACTAAAAGAATTCAAGTAAGCAACTGAAATAATATTTTTGTCAATAATACTAAATAGAAAAAAGTACTTTTAAATTTTCTTTCTGAACAACAAATTTCTCCTGGCTTCTCTGAGAAATCAGAACATATCAGCAATCCAGAGGTTTATTTTGTTCCATCAAACCAACCTTCCAAACGCAAGGTTTGCCCGCCTGTATTTCTACAAAGTTAAATCCTACCTTTCCCCTGAAGACCTCAAAAAATGAGACGAGAATACTCGAGATCCTGTTATCTACAGAAAATCCATCTTAAACATTCACAGGGAAAATCTATGCTTTCAAAGCTTACAGAGTTCTCCTTTACTCATTGACCTTGCGTGTTATTTCAGATACTGTTTCGTTTTGCCCCTCTAATGTCATTGTTTGTCTTGCAGAGCTAGTGCAGGTTTGTACGGATCCTCACCTGTTCCGGGTCACTGTAGTAGTCTAATCCCCAAAAGCACCTTTGAGATGCGTTGGGTGGTTGAACAGGAGCTGAGTACATATTGGCCTGTTCTACGTATGGGATCTCCACATGCAAACAGAACTTTAAAAGAGTAAATTGAGGGACTGAAACGTCAAAGAGAACTTAGAATCGGTGTGAGATTAAAGTTGACAGTTTTTCTAGGTGACGATAATTTTGCTGTGTACAGCAATTTATCTCCTGTCTCCTCCTGTGCCACATGTATCAGGCAGGAAGAACCAACCAAGAAGTAACAGAATATAGGTGCTTATTGTGTATGGTCTATAAAGCTGTTTTAAGGTCTTTGTGCTTTATGTGTAGTATACAAACACCTACCTCATACATCATGGTTATTTTTCTTTTTTTTTTAATGAAAGGTCTGAGCACTTCTGATCTCCCAGCAAGCAGCCCTCCTCTTCCTCCTGGTTACTCTGCTTGGAACTTGACCTGGGTCATGAGAGATACGTCCCCTTTCTTCTCCCATAGAGGACGACACAGTGAGTAGCATTTATACGTTGTTCTCAAGACATTGTAACTACCTAACTAAGGATATTGGTATAACACTGTAGCAAAAGAACGCAAGTGAAATGATTGATGATAAAATATCCTTACTGTCAGCCCTTCAGGGCCCTAATAAGCGCTACTGTCCCTTACCAGTCACCCCTGGGGCCTGTCCCCACCCTGCCCATGGACCCAGAAGCCCTATTTCAGCCCAGCCTAAGGTCAGGCTGGTGTCCTGACGTGGTCTTGGCCCATCACCATCTCCATGGAGGTGGCTAGTGGCCTTGGCTGGCCCAACCTGTCCCGCTCCCTCAAAAGCAAGGTCCCAGACTGTAGTATTAGGGTGCTGTGTTGGAATCCAGTGATGCTATAAAGAGAAGAGCTGTGTACCAAACTTATTTTTCCCCTGTTCTCTGGTATGACCTATTTACTGACAAACCATAGCCATTCTGCTGTGAAATACTATGGTCATAGTTAGGCCCAGACTGCATAAGGCAATATCTAATATGCAATCCAGAAAGTGACTGAAGTAGAATATATCTACTATATATCTACTACCAGTCTCTATGAGGGGAGATAAGGTGCTGAGAGGCTAATAAGATTTACTCACCCCAAGCCTGTAATTATCTGCTTGAGGGAAAAGTTTGACCTACCTATATGAAGGAGTCCCATATTTCTTCAAATTTATGTTGCAGCCTTTTATGTGTGCAATATATATTCTTTCCACTGGCATACAATATCTGCTCCTAGCTGTTGTATCTGCTTGAACGATGAGGACACACCAATTTCATTTTGGAAGGGACAGTAGTACAATCCTTTTTCCCTCACTTGCTTTTCTCAGAAGTTGCAAGGATGATTTTTAATTTATCCTTTATTACTTCTTCCTAAACTCTGTGAGTTTCTCTGTAATACCATTCTAAGGGAAGGCTTTGTTCTTAAAACCTAAAAGCATTGATTCCATCTGACAGCATCACATGGAGATAAATGTACTGTATCTAAGTAGAAATGATTTATTATGTCTTTAGCTGGTTGCACAAGACCAAGTTCTACCATATTCCAACCATCTGTTTTGCAAGGAAAGGCAAGAATTTGATGAGATGTTACACAAAATACAATCTTCGCTCAGGACGAGTCTAAACTGTTTCCTCCCTCAGTAGGTGTAATTCAGGACATGTACCTTGAAACTACTGGAGAATCTTGAAGAGGGGCAGGAATAATTTGGCTTTTGCACTTTAACGTTTCCAAAAGTTAGCGGAACCTCCTTTACATGAAAGGGGGAGCAGTAGCCCTCAAAATCACACATTTCAGACTGGAACACTGTGTAGCATCACTAGGCAGACATACCTCCTGACACTTCAGATATGCAGTGTGTGGTGCGTGGAGTAGAGCCTGCAAGCATATCCCAAGCCTAAAAGGGCAATTCTTGAAACTTCTCTCTATTCCTCTGCATACCTGCTACTTGAATGTTTATGAGTGAACTTCCCCAGGATCTAGATTTCTGGCCGGAACGGCTGTGAGCATGACGGGGATGGACAGTGCCTTTCAGCAGCTGATTATTGGCTCTGGATCTGAGCAGCTCTGTGAAGGTCACGCAGGGACTCAGCAGAGCAAGGCAGAAGTCAAAGTTAGACCATCCAAGTCCTAGGCAGGTAACCTTGTCCCAGGACCACCCCTGCCTTCTGATTAACCAGTTAATCCAAAATCACACCCAAATATTAGCTGCAACAAAACCCATCAGTCCTTTACTACTAGAGTCTTTTCCTGTTCTGTCAGAAGCTTTCCTCACTGCTCCCAGCGTGATTAAGCTTACAGAATGCCGTAGAAAACTTCTATCAAAACTTTGTTTGCCTAATCATCTGATAGGACTCATCTAATTAACTGTCTGACATTGCTGGAATGGGGCAGTATTAGTTGACTTCATTACTTTTTTCCTGTGTTCTGCTATTGAAAAAATCTCTTTGATTGAAAGGCTGAGTAAATTGAAATGTAGGGTCCCTCTTCCTCTGCCAAACTAAGGTCCCTGCTCCTATGCTCAGTATTAAAAATTCTAACAGACTGCCTCTGGTACTTCTGGCAGGAAGAGTGCTTGATGATATCTTTGAAACTATACGCGGTAATCCCAAAAGATAATCACTGGCACAACAGGACACTTGAGAGTGATGCATTCACAAGACCTTCTCCTATCTTGTCTCTAGGTTTGTCTCTATCTAAGCATTGATAATTCATCTACCATCTCAGAGATGCATAATCCACCTGCCTTTTAGAAAATAAAACCTTTAAAAACACCCACATGAAGTCAAAATTATCTGGGAATTAAATCTGCAGGACAGGAGGAATCTTTAAATCTCCATATTTTTGTGTTTTCTTTTGTTCTCTTTGAAGTACGCCCAGACTATCTCATGTGGCTACAACAAACTTTTAATGCCTTCTGTGTATGTGGACTGACGGTAGCGTATTAATCTCCCATTTGCAGCACTGATGGAACTCTGTCCTGAGGCTTACATGATTAACTGCACACAGCCACATATTTCATTTCTTGTCCTGGTTGGTTGAATATTAATTTTCTCTTCTGTATAGGTATTGTATGAAAAATCAATTGTCGACTGCATAAAGTCCATTAAGCTTCTGTAACAGGGGTTCCAGACGATGGGTGCCTCTGAAGGCCTGGAAGCCTTCATGCAGTTAATACACTCCTCTCTGCCCCGTCCTCTGCATCCCCCCGGCCAGCCAGCAACACTGAACCTGGAGCACGAGCCTGGCAGGGTACGGTGGTAACTGGAGAAAAAAACCCAAACAAATGCAATTCATCCCATCAAAATTCTGTTTTGAAAGAAGAACACGTTTTGTGTGAGTAATAGCCATAAAAGTTGCCATGTTGGACTGTTTGGGAAACAGGAGATGGCTTTTGCCCTCCTTATGCTGCTGTGCTGTCTGTGAGTCTCTTTGCCAGATCCCCCAGGGGCAGCTGAGTTCCTTGGCTGTTCTGAACCAGCTCTGTGCAAAACACAGAAGTACCTCTCTCAGGCTGTCAGACTTCTGCAATATAGTTTACAGATTATTAGAATTTTTTTTTTTTGCCCCCTTCCCCCGAAGTTTAGGAAATAGTTGTGTTTTGGATTCCACGGTTAACTGGGACTAAAACTCAGGGGCAAATAGCAGATTCGGCTACAAAATGACTAGTGTGCTTAAAAATGTCTACACAAGATGAGTTCAGCAGAGGAGGAGCACATACCTTCAAGAGTGCATAATTATTCACAGATTTGATTTAATAGGGAATAAAGGCATAATCCAAAGGATGGCCTCTATTAACAATTTATTAATAATTTCACTCAGCTCGATGTCTTCAGAAAATTAATTTGACAGGGTGGTTGTTTTTTGATTTTTTTAATTTTTTTTTTACACTTTCTAATGGAATGCTGTCTGTGATGAGTTCATCATTTCCTGAATTGGGTTTGCTAAAAAAAAAATAAAAAATGCGTTGGGCTAATTTTACTGTGGAATATTTTGGGGTCGTACTCACTGCGTATTTGATGCTTAGTGGCACGGCGGTCGCTCAGTGAGGTATCAGATTATTAATTTTTTTTTCTCTGGTAGGTCATGTGCAACTTGCTGAATTCAAGTACTCATATGCATGCATTCAAAATACCATTTTGTTCATGTGAGTTGGATACCAGATAGATACTGCTGACACAAAACTCAATTAGTCTGAACATCAAACAAAAAAGAAAGAGAAGCAAAAGGGAGAGAAAGAGGGCACTAGCCAGATGAATTTGCATTATAGTTAAGTTCCTATGACTGCTTGTTTTAAAAATCTACAACAAATCAGGCTAAAACTGACATCTTCAGAATGATAAAGCTATCATGACACTTGGCTCATCTTGGCGTGGATATGAACTAATTGTTACAACAAGTTCCTGTTTGGAAGGTGAAATGAAGTCAGGAGAGGAATGAGGAGAATAATACTTTGTCCCAGAGGTAAAATGAATCAATTCTTTCTTAGTAAAGATATTGCAAAAGTGATGTACTACCTTAATTCAAACACATCCTTTTTGCAATCTTAGAAGTACTCTCACATATTTTTGGAAATAGTGTTACGAATACAATAGTGCAAGACTTCAATTAACAGCAGTTATTCACACCAGGTTAATAAAATTGCTTGATATAAAATAGTAGATGCTGTGACCCCATATACATATGCAAGAATTGTTTAACAATTAGATGGTATTTTTGCCACGTGCAATGGTGCTGGAATCCAGGGGGAGGAAAACAAAACCAGCATCTGTCTAGCTAAGCTGGAGGCTGTGCTAAGCAAGAAAGATGAAAAAAATCTTATTGGGGGAGATTTTTAGTTTCTTCCAAGTTACTCTCATCTTTATATCCTCTTTCATCTGTAGACAATATGCCGATGACAGCTTAACATTTTTTCAATAATAAAATAATGTACAGTAAGACAACAACTGTCTTTTCTCCCTGTCTCTCAAGTATTCATTTTCTCTAGAGATCTCTCAAACTTCATGCAAGAGGTCCCTTGTATGAACTGTCAAAACATGACAGTTCATCCAACCACTGTTTTGCGCCAACTGGAGCATGTTTTCTAACAATGGCTGTTAGTCGGTACTTCAGTTTTTTGGCCAAAACTGGTATTAAAAATGCACTTTCATTTGTTGTTTTTGCTGCATGCATGGGAGACTTGGTGGACAAATATTTCTTGTGGGGAGGATGAGCTCTGTCACTTCTCAGAGCTGAAGAATGAAAATAAGAGCTACTGCTGGTTGTTCTCCCCACACCCCCTCCTCGCACCTCTCTCTGTAGCTGTCTTGAAAGACTGTGCTTATAATTGATTGATAAAGGAGTCCTGGCCCTTTTCTTTGTAGCTTGATTTCCACTGAACAAAGCAGCTGTCAAAGATTTTGGTGATTCAGTCCCTGGTGCCCACTGAAGAGCTGGGTGGATATAAAGCGTTTGCTGTCATTTTAAAGATTCTCTTAACAAGTAAATGAATGGTTGCATTATTGCCGCTTTCTCTAAGCGGTGGCTCCCTCCCCAGGGGATTAATTTAAAGGCTCCTGGCACCAGAAGAGCCCTGGGCTCCCAGGGGAGGCAGGCAGCTTGCCCTGCGCCTGGCACCGGCGCTCTTGCCGGGGGCCATTCCCTCTTCCTACCCAGCAGGTGAATTTATGCCTCCTGGGGGGCGGTACTGCTCCTCTAAAACTTTATTTCTTCAGAACGCCGTTGAATTTTAATAGCACCCCCCCAGGGGGGGAGACCTCGGCAGGTTTTCCTCTCAAAGCGGGAGGCGAGGGGCCGAGCAGCGCTGGTGCGGTCAGCTCTGACCTTGCTCAGCGGATGGCGTGCCTCAGCCTTCCCCTCACCCTAAAACACGCTGGGGGGGAAACCAGCCACCATGCAATCCTCCTGGCCCACGGTGAGCTCTGACGAGCCCCTGGGGGCATGCACCTGCGAGGGCTGGCCCGGGGGGTGACTATGGGCCCCCTGAGCACCAGGGGCAGCGCGGGCCTGGTGGCCTCCTGCCACCCTGACAAGGCTGGGGCTGCTGTCCTGCCCTCCCTGCCGGGGATGGGCCCCGCTCCCTCCCAGGGAGCTGGAGGGGTTGGGAAGCCTCTGCGGAGCGAGCAGGTAGGAGGGAAGCCCTGGGCAGCAGGAAGGACAGGGCGCTACCTTGAAGCGTGTGGGAGCTCTGAGGCAAATGGTGTGAGACTGTGGCAGTCTGCCTTCACCGAGCCTTACCCGGACACCTCCCAGCCGCCCCATACCCCAGCTGGCTGAAAGGACACGTCCCTGTCCCCCAGGGGAGGGCCAGGCCGCCTCACCCCGCACTGGGGTTGGGGCAGGGCTCTGGGCCAGGCCTGGCGGAGGGGGTCACGAAATGGCGGCTGGGGCAGGGGCTGGGTGCCCTAGCGGGGAGAGAGTGGGGACAGGCTCACCCCGAGGGGACATCGGCACTCAAAGTTGGGGGGAACACACATGAAGACTTGCTGGTGAGGAGGAGGGATGCAGAACTAAGTAGTTTTGAATTAAAAGGAGGTTCCTGACGAACACAGGCCTCTCCTCAGGGCAGGGAGAGGGGATGGTGTGCTGCCAGCTGCTCTCCTCAGCGCTTCGCTTGCGCTGACTGAGGCACGTCGGGCGGGATGGACCCCAAAGCTGCGCTGTCTGGAGTGATGCCATGGGGCTCCTTGAGTGCCTCCCCAGTTCCATGCTGCTGCTCTCATGTTTGTCAGCTCCTGGAGCAGCAGTCAAGAACCAGGCAGTTACTGTCAGTGCAGGCATTTGCTGAGGTAGCAAGGCCTGAGGGGCCCAGCAGGGATATACATGTCATACTGTTCCTTAAAATCATAGAATTGTCAGGGTTGGAAGGGATCTTACAGATCATCTAGTTCCCACCCCCCTGCCAGAGGTGGGGACACCTCCCACTAGACCAGGCTGCTCAGAGCCCCATCCAGCCTGGCCTTGGACACCTCCAGGGATGGGGCTTCCACCATCTCTCTGGGCAACCTGTTCCAGCGTCTCACCACCCTCATGGTGAAGAACTTCTTCCTAACGTCCATTCTGAATTGGCCCATCCTAATTTTAATCTATTCCCGGTTTGCCTTTTCTCAGTGCTGAGCAATGGAAGGAAGCAGGTGAAAACGTCTCTTCGTGCTTGCTTTCTTGGCAGAAACCAGGCAGTTAAACCCTGTAATTGTTTTTCCTCTTTAATTTGCACAATTGCTGACACCTTTTTCCCTTTCCCCCTGTGTTGTGTTCTGTGCTGTTCCACCCTCTGATGGAGTCGCTCGTTTTAAATTGCTGCTGTACCTCCAGTTGCACAGTGGAAAGGTGGCACTAGGGATCCATTTGCAAAGAGTTTCATCCCTTTTTTGTGACAGCAAAGAGCCTGCTTCCAAGGGCCTGGCCTGTATTTAGTGTGCCTTCTTCCCTGAGGTCCTCCTGGGTGTTTGGCAGACTGCTGAGCTGACAGCCAGAGAGCATAGTCTCCTTTTTAGGCTTCATTTTCCGGGAGAAATAGTGATAGCTGTAGGCTTCCTTGTATCACCCCACATTGTGCCCCTGTACTGGGGGACAGAAATTCATAAGGGCCTGATGAGGCAATCAAAACCCTTAGACTGAATGCCCTGTGCCCTTTTCTATCTAAAGGGAATGGGAAAGGCTTTAGGAACTGGCTCTGTCTCTAGGATTAATAACTGGAAAATCAATTTGTCATTTCCCTGTCATAAATTAAAAGCTTATAGGCCTTATAACATGAGTATAATAGAGGTTAGTGGGTATTGATGGAGGTCTCAAAGCTCACTCAGCAGAGCACATCTCTACTATACAATTTAAATTATGTCTCCTCCACAAGGAATATGTGTCAATATTTGTATAAAAAAAGACATCCTACACAAGAATATTTTATCTGTTTCTGTACTGCTGTTGCACCACAGCTGCAAGAGGTGTGCTCTTGAGGGAGGTTGTGGTCCCATTTTGATCGCTGTAAGTGACCTCTACATTGTGCATTTGTGTCAGCAGACATAGTACAAATTAGTTGTGTTTAAGCTAATGAGATGGCAGTTAGGATGTACATCTCTAAGCTGATCCTTCCGAGAACAGAGAACCTCAACCCCCTCCCTTGTCTGTTGCAGTGAGGTTAGAAAACAACCACACCTTTTCAAAGGAGTGACCGGCTGAGAGTAATAGAGGAGTGATTTGTAAGAGTCAGCAGACCAGGAGTGAAGAGGACCCTTTTAAGTCAGACACACGTAGAACTAGAAAGGAGCAGTCTTAAGAGGAAATTACGTGCTGGTAAGATTTTTGTAGTTTAAAGGAGAGGTCATTTAAAACAAATAAACCTAATCTGTTGTTGGGCAAATGAAGAAAGGATAATCAGACTGGTTTCTTAAAAACAACAGGCTTTTAATATCTCTTTAAATTAGACTATTTTTGTTCTAAATAAGGCATGTTTCTATGATGTGTGGTTACATAAATGATTTGAGATGATCCAAAGAGCGAATGCTCTGTAATCTGACCTGCAGCAATGAAAGAGGATATTTCCTGCAGATTACTGTGTTTTGACCTATTATTTATAGTACTATTTTAAGACATTTGTTTATTAGAAAACTCTAATCAGTTTAATTGAAACAGACGTAGTTGCCAGATATTTTAGTTGTTTGTGCACAAATTATTGCTGTTAGGTATGTTGATTAAAAATAAATAAATTGAAGCACTCACAAGACTCTAACGTCATTAGACATACACAGATTCCACTGTCTTTTCAATTGGATAGTAGCTTAATTTACTTTTCTGTCTGTGATTAGTATCCTGTACCTTCTTACGTACCAGAAATTGAAATGATTGATGTCTACAGCCTTTCTTAAACAGGTGTTTACTTTGATTTGATTATAAGCATCGCTTTTGTTTCCTCTTTAAAGGTGTAATGATATTGAAATATACTTCTAATAAATTAGCTGTTCTGTTTCTCTAGTGTCCAGTGGTTGCAGATGCAAAGGATTGTTGGACAAGGGATTGGGTTTTTTAGCAATGTATTTAAAAAGAGACTTTGCAATTTGCTGAAACGTAGATTCCTATAGAGCCTTTAGGATCTATAACGTCAATATAGCTGTGGCATAAATGCATATACTAGATATAAATCTTTGTGACATCTCTTTAAAAAAACCCACTAACAATCACAAAAAAAAACCCCACTTCACTGACTAGGCACACTATTCAAGTCCTAAAGCTCTGTATCTAGTCAATTTATATTAGTAGTAGGTTTGAAAAATAATCACTAGAAGTTGTGTTAGATTTAATTACCTTTCCTGCAGCGCTTGCTGTTTTTCAGAAAAGGGCAGAATGGCTTTTATTTATCTTCCAAAGGCACCGAGCTACTTCTTTATGTATTTAGCTGGGCAAGAAAAAAAAAAACAACTTGATGTCGCGTTTAAACATGTTAAGACAATAACTGTCAGCAACTCAAATATTGTGAAGGTTCTGTATTTGCAAATGTAGTTTTGTTGTGGTTTTGGCCAAACTGGCCAATGGCCAGCGACAGATGCTCCCCCCCAGCCTCTCGTACAGAGAGAGGAGGAGGAGAGATAAAGAGATTTATGAGTTTAGAAGAAACTAACCTACTTTAATGAACTAGTAATAATAAGATAGGAAAATAATTAAATAGATACACGTATACAACACTGTCAAGCTACCAGGATGATGTCACCGTCAGGCACTGGGGAAGTCCCAGGCTGGACTCAGTGACGGGTGGGAACCGGGTTCCAGAGTTGGAGTCAGGAACATATGGATCGGGATCAAAGGCAGATGAACAGACAGGGTCCTTCTCGGATGTCAGCCATTGAAGGAAGAGGGATCAAAGGGTCAACTCTCAGCTTTTATACTGAGCGTGGGGCAGATGGAATGGAATACCCCGTTGGTCAATTTTTGGTCACTTATCCTGTCCACTTCTCCCCACAGGTGGGACCCCTCTACGCTTTTCTGCTTCCAACCCTCCAACAGGGCAAATAAACAAAATTAGCTGACCTTGGTTGTTGCAGTAATAAGTATAATCAAGGGCCTCTCTGTGTACCGTTCCTTGGCACAAACTGTCTTATCACTCTGAACGAACCGCTTTACACACAACATGCTGTTAATTTCAGAGTTAGAAGAGGCTAAGCTGAGAAGTAGAATTACTGAACAGAAAGCTGGTTCTGTTTTACCTCAAACCAGGACATGTTTATATGGCCTTGTAGCAGCTACCACGCCAAAAGCAGCAAATCAGTGAAAAAAATGTATGCATTGTATACAATGCTTTTTTTATAAAGTATATTACATTGTCAATATTGAAGGACACTGTGAAAGAAGAAAAGCCTGAGGGTAGCAAGTTAATGTTAGGCTTGGATGACTGGATGCTGTTTGCATAGACTTTGCTGTGTTGTATCAGATAACATTTCTTTGGCACCATTTCTTTGTACTGAATAGGATAATAGCACTGAGATTTGTTTCCGATACAAGATTCATTTCAATAAGAGCCTGTGATGAGTGGTGATGTGGGGCAGACTATCAAGGTCTATGAAAGATGCAAGAAAGTTTTCATTAAGTTGCAAGTGCTCTCAGATGTGTGAGCCAAGTAGTCGCCTCCTCTTTGAAGGAATAACCTGTTGTAAAGGCCGTTCAGCTGGACCACAACAGACACGTTAGATTATGTCCACTTTTCTGTAGGCTATTTATTGCAAGGGAAGGAAATAGTATTGCTACATGCTTTTTTTTCCTTTCCCCCCTTCAGGCAGAGGCTTTAGTTGTCTGCAGGGGTCATAACACTAAATGTGATGACTGTTATTTAATCACATACCCCAATTAAGTTGTCCCTTGTAGGTCAGAGGCCTGCTGTGTTAAGGGCCTCACAACCAATTGATAGCTCCTCTTTTGAGGAGGTGGTTCTGGAAAGTGAGACTGAACAGGGGAGCTGAGCTGACTGTCGAGTGCTTGTAGGCACCGTAATCAAAGTGTCAGGGGGCGAGGACTGGAGAAGGAAAATGAGAGTGCCTTGTGGATATCCGTGAAGGGCTTCTCTACTTGGGGGCAAGAGGGTAAGGAGCACAAAGGCTTCTGTTCCCAGGAGCTGGATGGGAGAGGAGTGGAAGCAAGCAGTCGCTGCTGGAAAGCTCATGAAAATATGACAGACTGATGGGGGAGAGAAGCCCATGAAGAATGAAATGGCTGATTTGAAATGTTTGCTCTTGCCACGTGTTGTCCTTGGCCTGGACTTTCCCTTCTGTCGTCCTGTGGGTTCTGTCAAAAAAAGTCCTTGCGTGGGGTGTGTTTCTCCCCCTGCGTTTTTTTTGACAGTGCCTTAAAGCACATCATACTCAATGTGTTCCCTGTAACTAAACTATACGGTAACGAGGATATGTCTTCTGTAACATGTAGTTGAGTATTTGGTTGCTCTTTTGTCCACTTGGGCTTTGACACAAATTTTAATAGATTCTTAACACTTTATAGGATTAAAAAACCGTTGGGTTTCTTTTTCTTTTTTGGAAGAACGTCTAAGGGACTAGAGCTAAGTGGTCTGAGGTTTGGGTATGATATTGCAGTAGTAAACTGTATAGCATGAATATATCCGCTGTTCCCCCCTGCTTAAATTGAACTGTGCTTCATATATCATGGAATTTATATTCATAACATAGAGGCCTGAAGAGCGTAGCAACTTGTGCGTTCAAATTTAAGGAAATACATGTATAATCCTTCTTACTGCTGCTTGTGGTGTATATGGATTCCTTACATTATATTGTTTCCATGGTGTTGTGAAGCATTCAAAATGCTGAGTGAATGATAAAACACCTGATCAAGAAAATCGAATATAAACTGGAAAAATAGGCTCTGCTCCTTCCAGCCTGCTGTTAAAAAAGGCAAATTAGCTGGGAAGAGTGTAGTGAGAGGGCAGCAGTATTAACCTTCAGATTAGAAAATGTTATATCACCAGGAGAATAGGCTGAACTACATAAATCTGTGCACACTAAGAAGGAATTAGATGTTTAATAAAGAATGTAATTGAAGTTTAAAAAAAAAATTAGTTAATTTGACTAATGTCAATTCAGATTATTTGTTCCACTTGCATAGATATGGCAGGACAGTAGGCAGTGTAGAAAACTCCAAAGAAAATCCGTAATTTTTTTTTGTTGGGCTTTTTGAAATGGATCGAGCCTTTTCAGAAGCATTGAGTTAGTTTAGAAAAGTTTCTTTCCTTTACTGAATATTGTGTTGAGTGCTGACTACAGTGACAAAAGCAAGTGTATACAGGGCATTCTAGAAAATTTAGCAATCTGGATGATTAAAAGTAAAATCCGTGCAGGTTATCGCTGGATGTGGTATTAAGCAACTGGAATTATGGTGTGATAGTAAATTGGACACTGGGAAGTGAATCATAGTTGCACCAGCAGGGTAATTGGTTTTTGAAAGAGAAGTATCTCAAAAAGAAACGTCTGTGCTGGAGGCAGATGCTGGCTATACTGCCTGGAGGCTAAAGTTTTGCAGCAGCAGATCAAGCTTCTGCTGCCTCAGTGAAGCATTTCAAACCCAGGGAGTCAGAAGGTTGCCTCGCAGGGTACGGTGCCTGTGGCTACCAGCGAGTCCTGTATGCCTGGGATATATGACTCGCTTTGCAGAGTCCTGTGCTCACTGAGATGGAGCATGACTATGAAGCATGTCAGTAGTCTGTGCACTGTAATGGTCCCGGTTGAATTTGAACCAGCATCCCAGAAGAGACTGGCTTTCTGTCCCATTTTATCTGTTTGGTTTTATCTATTTTATCTATTTCCTTTTCAGTCTAGGTGATGCCTTTCCCTGCTTTAGCCTGTGCTGCCCTTTTATCCATCCTTGAAGGGGAATTACTGGTTCTTGAGCCTTCCTCCTGATTTACTGCTACCTCCATAATGAATCTCTCCGTGCAGTCCATTTCAGACACGTTTTCGCCTGTCTGTTCATGAACTTAGTCCATATCTTTCAACCCCATTGTATAACCTAAAGTATAAAATGAGTGTGTATACACACCTTCCAGCACAGATGAAGCTGGATTTCATTAATCTGTTATGTTCTATGTCTGTTTTCTTTTTCTAGTATTTGACTGCAATTTTGAATCTCCTTGTGAGCTGGAATATTCCCTTTCCTCAAAAGATCAGGCAAGCCCCAACAGCGCCTGGCTGAGAGTGAGTGCGGAAGATATTTCGCAGCTAAACATCCTGGATGGGCCGGAGAGAGATCACTCTGAGAATACACCTCAAGGTAAGATGAATAAGACTATGTAATGCCTTCAATGTAGTGGTTAGTTTTAAAAACAAAAAAATCCCTAAATCTCCACCCAAAAAAACCCCACCAAACCTACCAAAAAACCCCACCAAAGCAAACATGTCCTCTTAAAATACTTGACAGCTATAATTCTTTTGCCGCAACAGACAACGAGTGCAAACAGTGTCACAAACAAAGGGAGTCCTTCTGCATGTGAAGGATCTGTTTTTGACTAAAGGCAATCTGAATCATATATATGGGAAGCAAAACATCCAATACAGTGTTGTGTAAAATCTGAATCAGGCTGTCCCATGCCATAGACAGTATTTGGATGAGAAGAATACTATGGTGCCTATGTCTAAGGTCATTCAGTGGTTGGAAGAGATTAATAAAATAGCATCTGGTTTTACCTCTGCTCTAGGTGCTGTTTACTGCTTGCTTATTTGCAGACCATTTTAGGCAATATCCTTGTGCCCGGGGCTTAGGTTTTATGTTTGGTGAGAAAACACAAGATGAGTTTTGCCCTTAATATAAGAAAAAAGTTCCTGTCTGTAAAGAGAACTAGGAAGCATGAAAGAGGGGAGTCCAACAGACTTTTCTCCTTCCTTGGAAAAATTTTTGTTGGAATTATCTTTCCTGCTCATAATCCTATCTGTGAACAGCCTAATATTTCATTAAGATTATAAGTACTAAAATGATTTTTAGGTGTATTTGTGCTCTTCTAATCCTGGGAAAGCAGAAAAATTTGTAACATCCTTCCTGCTGCTTGAAACCTCTCCTTGTAAGGATCGAGTGGTGGTGATCAGAGTGGACCTGCAAAATGTAAAGGGCGAATTAGGACTACAAGCTTTATCCAGGCAAGGAGAATATAGAGCAAAGAGGCACAGGGAAGTACAACAAAAGATTATCAGGGATATGGAACCGTTTCCTCACTAGGAAAAATTAAACAGAAAGAGATTCTTTATTCTGCCTGCGATGATGGTAGGACTTGGAGGTCTACAAAAAAGCACATTGAAGAGCAGTGGGAAGCAGCCATGAAGTTAGTGGGTGCTGGGTATAGAACAAGCAAGAGGAGATATTTTTCATGTAGTACCCACATAAACTGTGGTAATAAGATGCATGAATTAATGTTATGGAGGCCCGAAGTTTCAAGAAAGTTCAGGTGAATTCTTTCAGAATACATTCATCACTGGTGATTTAATTCAGTAGCCTGTTTACAATCCCTGACTCAAGAAGCCTCTACTACAGAATGTTGCATGTGAAAGGATCCTTTTCTTAGTAGCCAGTGTCCGAGGTGGCATTTAACTTTGCAGACCTGCAGTCTGACTGCTTATAAAAGTTCTTATGTTCAGGCAAATACTGTGGAAAAGTTTCAGTGCTGCTTTCGTTCACATTCTTTGATTCTTTTTTCTCATGCATATCAATAATATAGTGCTTTTCCCCAGATAGCTATTATAAATTAACTTCTAAGGCTTGTTGCATGAGCACTGATTCATGAGCAAACCGAGTCGTTTTGGTGGGATCTGTGTCATGTGTAAAGCAGATGGACCACATTTGTGATGCATGCAATATTTTCTAATTTTCACTTCAAAGAACATAGACATGCATACTAAATTTCTTGCCACAAAGATACAGTTAAATGAAAATTTAAGGTAAATCAGAATGTCTGCTGCTTGCAAAGGTGTTTTCCTTTTTCTTAAATTCTTGTGCAAGCTGGCTACTGAGGAAATTTAGGAATTAAAAACCTGCTTGTTTTGAATTGAGAAAAGTAGCAGTCGCTTTCGTGGAGCCGGGAAAACAATGGGGAAAACCCATGAGCAGTAAATGTATCGTTCCAGGTGTAGGGTCTGGCCAGGTCACTGTGGTGCTGCATATTGTTGTTATATGTTTCTTTTGGATTCTTTCTGGTAAAGTTACACCTTTGTATTCAGTCAGTTTTATATGTCTGTCAAAGCAGAAGAAGAGGAGACTGTTGACTGGCCCTGTGGCACAAAAATGAGGGTAGTATTGATTGATGGTTTCTAATTGCCTACTGGGATAAAATTCTATTTCTAAGTCCAAAATTTTGGGTGTAGTTTTGTTTTTCTTCAACTGGAATATAGGCAATTTATCAGAACGCAAGCTTCAGCCTGTTGTCTCCCTTCTGAAGGGCAAGTACCCAGTGGGACATTGAATGGATTTAGATTTGTGGGGTGGCAAGGTGGGTTGTTTGGGGTGTTTTCTTTGCTTGTTTGTTGTTTTGTTTTGTTTTTTAAATTATCATAGTCAGTGGTAATTTAATCTCAAGCCCCTCAGCAGAGCTGTAGGTCTGCACCTCATAGATGACTAACTCTTGTGCGTATAAAGACTCATTTGAAAATCAACACTTGGAGCTAGCATCTCTCTATTTTAAATCACTTTAATTACAGCTTCTTGGCACAGATAGTTGTGTGGTCTGTTTCAATCTGAAATAATTAAGCACAGTAATTCCAACCCCCACTGTTTCCTGCAAATTGTACTTCCAATTATCTCAATCTCATTTCATCTCCTTTGCAGACAGTAATGCACAGAGATAAACAGATAGCGTAACTAGATTTTGGGATGGTTTAGCTCATCCTTGTCACTTGGCTATCAAGACATGTCAAGACGTTGATAGAGACAAATGCCTTGGGTATGATTCATTGTACTTCATATAGGTTTCTGTAAAAGGATCATTAGGAAATCAGTGGTAGATCTCCAAAAGAGAGACATTAGAACAACTTCTGTGTCTTTGCCCCTGTTGCCACAGCATGATACAGCTCAGTCTTAAGGCATCAGGACAAGCCAGTGTGGATCAAGCTACCTAGAGGAAGAACTAATTCCAGGTGTCCCAGCATTTGATTAGTCACATCTGAGTGCTCCACTCACTTGATGTGTTCAGCACGAGGTGTCACACGAATCATTGACTGAGAACGGGAACAGATGGTGCGGTGGCAAAGTTCAACGTGAAACTGTTCAGGGTAAAAGATTGGTGGTCTGGTTTGCAAGGAATTGAAAAAGGATGCTTAACTGGATAATAGCGGCAGGTGAAATTTAGTGTAGATTATTTAAATTGGGGTGGTGGGAGAAACAATGTGAGTTTGGCACATATACGGAGGGATTCTGAGCTAGTTGTAATCACCTAGGTGGATTTTGGAGTAAGACTGGAGCTTTGAAGACACCAACTCGGTAGCAGTCACAATGTAAATGTGATATTGGGATTACTGGGAAGGGAGCAGTAGCAAATAGGAACAATCTGCCATAGTATAAATGTATGGAGCAGCTGTATCTAGAATACAACATACTGTTCTGGTTCCCATGTACAAAAAATCATTTAGTACAGCTGGGAAAGTTGTTAAAAGAATGGAAGCAAGGGAGATCTGAAGTCTGTCATGGCTGTCTTTTAGGAACACTTAAATTAACTAAGGCTACCCTGCCTGCAAGAGACATCTAAAGCAGTACATGTCAGAGTTTTATAAAAATCACAGAATTTTATAAAATCATTATAAAAGGTGTACAGAAGTTTATAAACTCCCAAGACTTTATAAACCACTGAAAGGATGAGCACAGAAGGGATATTTCTTATTTCTTCTAATACAGAATTGGATGATATCGGATGATATTAGTAGACGTCAAGTTCAGAAGAAGAGAAGCTATGTAGCAAACAGTAAAACTGTGGAACCTTTTTCCAAAGGATAATTTTGGTGCTAAAACTTCCTATGGGTGTGCAAATTAACAGGATATATGCAAGGAAGAAAAATAGTTACAGCTACCAAGTTCTCAAGGCTACATTTTCTGGCTCAAAAAGTTCTTGCTGAATAGATCCCTCAGCACCAGGGATGGGGAAGTCTAACTGTTTGTTCTCCCTGTTCATGTGTTCTTTCTTATGTATCTACACCTATTTGTTTTCAGAGCCAGATGTCTGAAGTTAATGGATCTTTGGTCTGTGCTGGTAGGATTGGTGTGGTGGTGTGCCTCTCCCTCACATCCCAACCCAGTTTTCCTTCCCTTTGGAAGAGGAGAGAAATGCACTAAGGGTTTCAGACCAATTTGGAGAGTCAGGGAAAAGGTGCTATTTAAACATATATTATTATTTGCTTTTCTGCTAAAGCCTTGTGAATGGTATTGAAACATGCAAAAATATTTGGTAGGAGGAACTGCAGGACTGTCTGTCTGTAGAAATCTACAGAAAGGAGGTTGTCAAGATACTTTGAAGGGGTTATTTGGAAATTTTGTGCTAAAATGCTTCACTCTCATCCATTCCCCCCCATCTTGTAAGTGGACCGGTGGGTGATAGAACCACTAGTGCATCTGCCAGCGAGGCCCTGTGTGGTACGTGAAGATTTGCTGGAGCTACTAATATTTCCAAGTCAAACTTATGTAACTTTCTGCAGGGTCAGAGATGTAAGGTTAAAATTCCATTGGTGTGCTAAAGATTGACAGGAAAATCTCCAGTGTTGGGATCTGAATCAGGCCTGTATGTGCTGTAATGAGTAGGCAATCCATTGTGGATTACTAGACTTCTTTTAAGTCATGAATAAGCAAAAAGATGCTATAAAAAATTCAAGCATTCTGCATCACTGGTTGCATTTATTTATTTTGACAAGTGTGATTAATTCTTAATTATTTATGGTCTTCCATAATATATTATACCAGCAAATGTACTGCAGTCTATCGTAATGAAATATGAGCAATTGGACATCTTGCAACTGTGGCGTTATCTCCTAAGGAGGCAGGTTAGACAACCCAGTTTGTAGTTAGGGTGACAGTGCTTGTAGACCAAGGAAGTTGCACTTTGCAGCTGTGTGGAGGTATGTGTTCGCAATGCTCAAGTGAAAGCGTCATTTGCCTCTCTGATAAACTTGAGAAGGGTCAAACCAGCCATCAATTCTGTCTCTCAACTCTTGATTCAAACCAAGGGTTTTCTGTACTATGGGGGCCTCTACGATACAGCTCTGAGTAACAGAGAGTTTAACAGCCATCAGAAAGTGTGCCTTTCCAGAATTCACCCCTCCTGCTACCTTGTAATGTGCTCCCAACTGTAAAAGCAGTTTTAAACTTGCAGGTTTAGAGGCTTGACCATTCCTGGCTCTGGTGAAGCAAGTAGGTTGCCTGCTCCTCTTTTAAATCTTGTGATTCTAGATAGATAACTGAATTTCTTTCTGCTTCTGTTATATGAAGATTTCAGGACCATGAAAATATGCAGATACTTGATAAAAAAATTTTGAATGAAGAGATAGGTTGGGGAGGTATGACCACCTTCTCAAGTAAGAATCAAAAAAGTAATAAGCCACCCTGCAAATGTGAACACCAATTGAGACAACTCCTTAATGGAAAATGTAGATTAAACTTTCATGAAGGATGGTAGGGGAAGTGGGAGATGAATGAGGACAGTGTCCCAACTAGCCACTGATTAGTTGAAAAGCTCTTACATAAGTTCTAAAACAAGAAGCATCTGTACATTATGTTAATGTGGTTTTGATTTTTGTAATTATTACTAGAGAAATGGAGCAAGGCTAAGGCACTGAGCTTATTAGCAAGTGAGAGATAATGAACTGCAGGATTATAAAATGGCTGTTGACTTTAATTTATGATTCCTCAGACAAAGAAGAATGAGGCAGATAATAAAAGATAATGAATAATATTTTGTTTCAGATTATCACTTTATTAACAAAACAGTAGAGTATAAATCAATGTGGGCTTGCAAGAAGTAAGTAGTTGAGAAGTTATTTTTCATGTAGGACTCTTAAGCAGAAAAAAAGACTTGTAACACTTACAATTCCACTAAAAATTGGGGCAAAAAAAAATCTCTGAACAAAGATAGCTGCTTACCTGGGGAAACAATAAAGGGTAAAGAGAGTAGCTGGGCTTATGCTAGACAGACAGAGGCCTTCCCCTTACATTAATCCTGAAGACTGGTTTGAGGATATGCTTTGATCTCATAGAATTGATCTACCTTTTGTGTCTTTTAAACAAGATATCAGAGTATTTCTTCTTTTCTTTGGTAAATCAATATATGGAGTTTGAGCTTTTGATAGGGTAGGTTTGAAAAAAAAAAAAGCGCAACAAAACCTACAAAACCAAGAATTGTCTTCTCAGGAGAATTTCTGTTTTGGAAGAAAAATAATTTTGAACCTCTCACAAATTTTGATTAAAACTTGCAGACCTGAATGTTTATTGCCCACCTCTTTTTAATGCTGGAGAAGAATGTGGATCATCCTAGTCTGCAAATATTCAATCCAGATGGTTGAATAGTCCTTGAAAAGATACTGCTGTGATATGATGCCACCCTAGTTTTATTATTTATTATTCAGATAAACTACAGGTATCCTATGAAGATTTGTAAACTTTTACAGTTTTATTTAGTCAAAGCGGGACTTAGTTGTCTATTAGTTGTTTTACTCTTTAAGATTTAGCCATTGAGTCAGTGGAAATAATTGTTGTGTGTGAGTTGAAGGATCAGCTACGTCCCACAAGCGAAATAGTAGAAGAATTAAGTGAGATCTGGAAGCACCACATGGATGTAAAATTATTCATCCATCTTACTGCGAATGGGAGATTTATGAATTTGTAGGGATGACTCAAGTTCTTTGTAAACAGAGAGGGTTTTAAAATCAAAAGCGTTATTTACCATGACTAGTTCTGGCTGTTCTAGTTGAGGCT
The DNA here is from genome assembly GCA_013400135.1 of Rhinoptilus africanus. Taxonomy (NCBI): domain Eukaryota; kingdom Metazoa; phylum Chordata; class Aves; order Charadriiformes; family Glareolidae; genus Rhinoptilus; species Rhinoptilus africanus. The sequence continues at coordinate 103,245 of VXBO01005818.1, forward strand.
TAAATTTTGATACTCAACTTAGCAACATATACATATCAAGTGTTACAACTCAGCCCCATGGGAATTTATGCAACGTTAATACATGAAATGCAAACCAAACTTGTTTCCAGAGTCCATTGGACTGTGGAGAAAAAAAATGCAACATTTTTATGGTGGTCAGATTCCAGCTCATACTCTGTCAGTACAAGAAATGGACCAGATGTTCTTAGCATTTTGCAGCTTGCTCTTCTCATTAGTACTACACTCATGCTTTGTTATTGCAAAATTATTTCCCTTTAATGAGCCTTCTCTAAAGAGGCAAATTATTATCTCGCTGTAGGATGGTGTGTTTGTTTATAGAGTAGGTATGTATTTATATGGACTGTGGATAATCACATGGGTTTGTTGATTTTAGAAATCTTGTTTGTTCATTCCTTAATTCAGTGAAGACTTGCATGCAACTCAACATGAAGCATTCTGTTCCCCAAGCTGAAAAAGAAAAATTAATTTCGGTGTGCATCAGATGGTGGTATGCTCTAATGGCTTGCTGCGTACCTGCGACTAATGCACTTCAACGAGTATATCCCGAAAAGGCATAGACAATGAAGACTAAATGGGTTGTAAAATGATCTCTTTCTCACTCTTAGAGATGCTTTCTCCTTGGCAAAATGAGGCATATCAAAAGGACAGCTGGAGGGAAACGTATCCTGCTCTTGGCTAATTTTGACCTTTTTATAGGAAAAGACTACTGGATTAACACACACTTGGAATTTTTTCCCTCTGTGATGTAGGGGCAGTGTTCTTTATCCCCGAATGCCTGTGTACATCTGTGCATATGTTGTGTTTGGATTTTTTTAAACAGAACTTTTCAAGTACAGAAAACTTGTATTTATGCTAAGAACATTCAGGGAATTAATAAATTGTTATTCGATAGTTTTAATTTCTATCTAGCCCAGCCGCTACCGCTATTTTATGTATATTTATTTTTTTTACCGTGCCAGTGACTACTCACACTTACAGCTCTGTACGTAAAAATGCAATGTATGACAAAGGAGTATCAGCAAGACACTGTAAGCCTGGTAGCCACTTGTCTGCATATTGCCACTCCTTACCAACCATAGTCTAATTACATCCATTGCCAATTATGACAATAACCTCTGCTTCTTTAGTACTTTACCTGTGAAGCTGTGAGAGTGCTCTGTTAAATAAGGCACTTCACGTGGTTTTAAAGAGTTGAGAGAAGTGTTTTTCCGTGTCATCAAAGAGAAACTAAAGCAGAGTGTGGTCAAACCAATCGCCCAAGGTTAGTTGTGTTCCCTGCTGTGCCAAAGGTGTTGTATCTCTTGCACCGTAACTACTACTAACAGTTAGATGCTTGTTGCTCTGTGGTATTTTTGTTATGAAGTTGGCTTGATCCACTTAAAACAAATAGACAGCATCATGTGGGATCTCCTACAGACCTATTCTGTGAGATGACGTTAAAAACATCAGTAAATTGACAAAAACTGGAGTGTTTTCACTGTTGTTCTTAACATCAATGATAACGTGTCAGTGGTTGCATTGCAGCAGCTCTCTTACACACCTATGCTTGAATGAATACATTAGAAGAGAGTCACGGAACTCTGAAAGCTGAGAATCATTGCTGTGACTCTTGCCAAGAGCAAAGCCCGAATAATTAAACAGAACTAAAAAATTGTTAATTTGGAACTGTGATAGACAAAAGATCATGATTCAGTCAGGATATTAGGGCATGCTAAGGTAAACCCAAGTACAGCTTGACCTTTACGCCTTATCTAGATAGGTAAATTTGGGTAAAGAAGATTGATTTTTCAATATTTCTGTCCTTGGTTTTCTGATTAAATTTGAGTTCTTTAGAAGCAAATCTGTAAAGGATATGTTGGCACTAATGCTTGTGTAGTATCTCGTTTTTGGAAAGACAAGATTGAATGTACTTTTTCAGAGGTGTTGCCAGAAGTATTCCCCTATAAGTGCTTCCACAGGTTAAATCTTACTCACAAGAATTGTTATTGTTAAAACTGACTGAAGCAGTTTACCTTAAAGGGAATGGGGACCTATGAGCTTAGCTGTATAATCCTCACATTTTCTCATAAAGCAGCTTAAATGGAGAACGTTTATTTTATCCTACCCAAAGCAACCAAAGAAGGTTGGAGTGTTAAAGATGAGATAGTAAGAATTCTGTTTTGTGTCTTTTACAAAGAAAATTTCTTAATACCATGCAATGCATTTTTAGGCGCCCCCAAGCAACTTGCCTAGATTCTAATGAATAATCATCCATTCAATTATGAGGTAGAAGCTATCCCTGAAGTTTCATCTGTTTTCTTCGTTTGCTTGTTTTGAGAGCACAGTGATTAAACAGATGGTATAATGTATGAAGATGAGAATGGCCATAGTGGGAGAGCAGGAGAGGGAAGCAAACTTGTGGTCAGACTTCCCAGAATATTCTCACAGTCTCCAGACACGCTTGTTATCAGGGACTGTGTGCTGAGGGGAGCAATAGAATGTAGTCCTCTGTGTTATGTTGTAAGTCTGCTGGGATACATACTACAATATCTTGTTGTTGATTTGAGATCTTCAATCCTAAACCCCATCCCTATGTTGAGCAATATTGCCTTTCTCTGCAGTGAATTACGTTGTGCATCCCTCTCTTTCTAGAGAAATCACTTTCTCTAAGTCCCCTTAAGTCCCTTTCATCTTTTTGTCCGTCAAATGCAAGCAATCTAGAAATGCTTGACCTTTATCTCTTACCTTCCCTAAATAAACAGAACTGAAAAGAAGATAAATATGAGTGACTGGTTTCTGTTAAAATGAAAAAAAAGGGCTATTTTGAAAAAATCATTTTGACTTGGTATTAATGGGTTCATATCTCTTGCAAACCCAGATGAAAGTCAGCTTTGTTAGCTGAAAGCTTCAGTGTCACAGCAGAGATGAAAGAAGCAAGCACCACTTAATTCTAAATGGCATTTCCTTAAGAATTTAAGGAAATAGGTGGGCTTCTGGCCATTGTTCTGCATTTTTCTTCATCTTGTTTTATGGCTGTGAGCAGACCTTCCCGCTCTTCTGTGAGAGGCTGTCTTTCTAAATATCCTGGTGTAAACATGAGTAAACAAGATGATGAGCAGACTTCTCCAGATTTGAAGAGGTGTTCAAACAGCAGAACCAGAAGGTTTGTTGCTTGCCACTGCCTGTGTTAAAAGAATAAACCTGATGTAGGACAGAACTACAGTAACCCGCTTTGTCTGCTGCTTGTAGTGCAGATCATCTTGCCGCTTTTGTGCGTGTCCAGTGGGCAAGTGCAAAGGTCAGGCAATGAGAGGAAGCATTTTTCAGTGTACCACAGATAGTCATCTCTGGCAGTCATCTGGAGTGTTGCAAGGCACATAAACAGCATAAAAAAGGTTAGATCACAACTCCTTTTCACCTGTCACGGTAATTTTGTTTATCAGAGAAAAGCCCAAGCTGCAGAACTCTAGTATTGATTTTTGAGCAGCTGAAGGTTCAAGGATGTTCTGGCTTCAAGGTGTTTCTTCAGAACACTGCAGAAATAAAAAGGCCGTGTTAAAACAATGTTATGATGCGGTGTTTTTCCCAAAGGTGTGGAAGTATTTGGGGAGGAGGCAGAGGATGGTTTATGTTTGATTTCCCTAAAAAATTGCAGCTTTTCAGGCTTCCAGCTGTGGATAGGGCAGGCTCTGCCTGCCTGAGTTGATCCTGTATGTCAACAAGCGCACTTCATTACAGCTGAAAGCTTACTGTGACATACAGAACTTGGAATTTTACATGCTGAAATTCCTTGGATCAGGGGAAAGGATCATTCTGGTAGCCTAATTACTAATCACTACCTAATTACACAGTAGTGCAAAACCATTTTAATTCTATAGTTGTTGGTTTATCTATTTGGCTGGTTAAGGGCAATATATTTATTGTTACTATGTAATTGTCAAATCAAGATTCCTGAGGAATTAACAGCTTAGATAATTTAGTTGATTTTTTTTAATCATCAATTATGGGTTAAAAGCAGGAGTCCTAGGATAAGATACTATAAACTATTATCTATCTTAATTCAGAAACTGTGGCTTCCACCTAAAGCAATGACCTTTCAAAGAGTAAGCAAACCAAAGGAGTATCTGTTAAGCAAGAGTAGGTTCTAAAACCACCTACTTAGTAAAGATGCCAAGCCATTTGCAAATTTTTGCCATCAGCTGAGTGAACAGCAAGAATTAACCTTTTTAATAGCAAGTTTCTTTGAGGACATTTAAGTATGAATACCAGTGTAGAATAGGTAGCTAGCTGGTTGTCTTACCCATCTATGGAGAAGGGTGAATAGAGGTATAGACGGAGTTTTAGCTTTGCTGAAGAAACTGATCACCTAATTAGAGAACAGAAAGTCTGGATCCCAGTTACCTGTAAACCTCCTGGAAAAATAGAGATAACTGTAATGACTTTAAAGCAACAGATGACTGAAATGTACTCCAGGCCTTTTCGAGGTTGGTGTTGGACCTGGTGCAGGCAGTTCTCTCTGTGGTCAGCGGGCAGAATGAATGGTTAATGGTACATGTTGTCTGTCCAAGGGACTCAAGCAATTTTTGCCGTATGTAAAGCTGAATTAAATATGAACTTCTGAAATATTTGGAGTGCTTGGCGAGCAGCATTATTCCTGATTGCATTAAAATCAAGGAAAACTCAAGAATTAAAAGCTAAAATGTTGACTAATGAGAAACTGAATTTGGGCTTCCATGAACACTAAACCTCCTGCTGTGTTGTACTGCAGGGACTTGCCAGAACTCAGTGACAGGACGAAGAAGTCTTTCACTGCAGATGAAACTTTGGGGATCGGCATTCAGGTTTTCCTTGTAGTGAGGAGAAATCACATTGCAACATCATATTAGACCTAATATGCTTTCAATAGTATTAGTACCGTGCGTTTGCTTATGTGTTTAGCTGACATGTTTAGGGAGTGTATGTCATGGATGAGTGCTGTGCGAAGCTGAGTGCTTCCAGTTCTTTCCACTAACTTATGGTGAGAAGTTGTCCGTCTGACCAAGTAAGGGAAACCATGAGAAAGCGCTGGAGTAGGGGCAGTGCTTCAGTGATCCTTGTCCTGTATTTTCATTACAGTGAGTGACAAAGTGTAGTTGAAACAACTGAGCTCCAACCAGATGAGGTACCTCACCTGCGTCTGAAGGCACCGCTTAACTCAGGGGAAGAGTTGTTTTGCACGGAGGAGTTTGGCTGGGATATCCCTGAAGTAAGAGATAGGAAATAACTCTATGGAAAAGCAGCACATTAGGAACAATGCCGTTAACCACTCTCTATTATGGTTTTTTTTTCCTATTGGTATGAAATGATACATTTCAGAGTGCTTTGTGGGTGGGCAGGTGAAATGTGCTGCATTAGAGCTTCAAACTGATTGCTATGTGCCTTATTTGATGTTCCACCCATTAACACTTGGGGAGGGTGGGGCACCAAAGACTGCCCCTGAGTGTGAAGTTGTTAATGGGCATTGCAGCAAGAATGACCTAAAGGACTTGCAACAATTAACTAACTTCTTGTTGGTTACTTGATTGGTTACTAGTTATGCTACTTTTATCAGCAAGCCAAACTTTTTTTTTTTTTTTTAATGAAACTGGGTTATTGAACAATTCTTTGTTGCTAAAACCACTATTCATAATACAGACTGCAGAAACTTCAGGAATTACTCTCACTCCTGCAATGTAATCAAAGCCTTGGGATTTTTTTTTCTTTTTTTTTTTGGTTGTTTTCTGCAAAGCACTTTCCTTTTCTCTCCTCTGTTCTTCAAGAGTTATTATCCTCCTCTTCTCCTTCGAAAGCATCTTAGGCTTGCCGGATGAATGGGTACAGACTGCAGGAAGTGGCATTTGTGGCATTTTGCTAGCCCGTGTGTATTTGGATGAGCTTGTTTGTGAAATTGCTGAAGTATTTCCCAGTTTCTCATCATCTGGCTAAAAGAGCATGTTAAGCTGAAGGCTGGGATGCTAAGGCCTGACACCGTCATGAGGTGATAGAGATGCTTATTGTGTCCCTGGCAGCCTTGCTGCAGGTATGAGAGCAAGTATAGCAACAGCTATTTATTGATTTATTTATCTTTTTTTGTTTGTTTTTATTTCAACATGGGTGCAACGCCTTTCTTACCTCAGAGATGCCAGCTGGGGCAGTAGTGTAAGGAAGTAATGTACCGCTTATTCCTTTTCCCCACCTCTATATACCTGAGGGAACTAAGTGCTTATTATGTATGTGGCTGTTACACATTTCCTGCGTGGGGTGGGGGGCAGCAGAAAAGCTGGAGTGAGGTTTGCCTCTGCAAAGGGCATTTCCAAGTGTGATCCAGTTAATTATCTTCGATCCCTTACAGAGTTGGTATTAGACCAGCAACTTAGACCAACAGCAGCTTGACAAGCTGTACTGCAAATTTGTGAATCAAGTTCAGGAGCAAAGCAGCATTATATTTTGTGAAGTCTTTTGCGATATGGAAAATTATATTAAAGGTGTAGTGGGACTCACCAATTTATTTCTCTTCAGAATTAAAACCAAAACCAATGGCATGTAGCTCAGGGAGGGGAAGACTAGGGGAGCAGCAGAGAAGGTATGTTATATAGAAACAGCAACATATCTGGTTACTGGATAAGCTCTGCTATAGGGTTCTGCCCTACTAAGGACCAGTATCTGCTGTGTGACAATAAAATATGCAAAGAACTTATATGTATTTCCTAGGACTACTCAAATATTTATAGCATGTTCTTCAGCACTTTGTTAGATTGAAATACAAGACTTGCCTCTTTGCAGTATTAGGTTCACAGAGCATGTTGTCTATTTGATAGCATGTCATCTCTGCCAGTGAGATCTGCACTTTGGTCGCCACAGAACATATTTATAGAAGAAAATGACTTGACACTGTCCCCAATACCATGGTGTTTCTACTCCTTTTCAGGCAGAGAGAATCACAGAATTGCCTAGGTTGGAAGGGACCTTTCAGATCATCTAGTCCAACCACCTACCTAACTCTGACAAAAACCATCGCTAAACCATATCTCTAAGCACTATGTCTATGTCTTTAAATACCTCCAAGGATGGTGCCTCAACCTCCCCTGCACCACCTTTGGTCTATAAAGTACGAGCACTGAGAACAGAGATAGTTTGTTACCTATCCCACACTACCAGACGTCTCTTTAATCGATGGTAATCTTTTTACAATCAGTTTTTTTAAAATAAAAAAGCTTTTGAGGAATTTTCCCCCACTTGACAGCAACTTAATGAGGGGTTGTGACTTTGTGATCAATTTTAATTATTGTGTGGTTAATAGTGCTAAAAATAACAACTTCAACTTTGATATTGGATGATTGATTTGTGAAGCCACTTGTAAATAATTGATCTTCTGTTGCCTAAAGGTTTTTCTGTTAATGCTTTTTAAACAAACAAAAAAAAATCAGGCAAACATTTCAGTAGCTAAAGCACAGATAATATAATGTGTCATAGTAGCCACTACTTCCATAACTGGGTTTCTATAAACTAAGAGCTGTGTATTTTAATAGTTAAACCAGGAAACTGGAAATCAGTATTTCTAGGAGGGTTTTTTCCATTCCTTCATTGATTCAGTAGGAATATTATCACATACAGCAGCCATTTTGTCCCCCAGTTTGTCAGCAAGCAAGACCCTCTAAAATAGTCAGCAGACTCTGTCAAATGTCATGCTAATAAGGATCAGTTCTGATTAGGCTATTTTACAAAGAGAAAGTAGAAAACTCCATCATCCTGTTATTTTAAGAATATGTGTGCTCAGTTTACAGATGACAAGATGGCTATTTTTCTGCACTGGTAGCTGTCAATCTGAAAGAGCAGTTTCTTCTGGATTTTTTCCCCCTGTTGTCAACAATACTAGCGGGTCTCTGACTAGACCTTTGTGCATCCTGCTCTTCTGTTGTCGAATAATAACTGAAAATTTTACTTTAAAAACTTGAAGTGGAGGAGCATTCGTCGTCATTCCCTGAAATTGTCAGCCTTGTGGCATCAGAGATTTAAATGACATGTTAGAGCAAGCCAGTTTGCTTGCATGTGTATTAAATGATGTGAGAAAGAACAAACCCTCTTTGGATCATCGTTGTTTAGAGTAGGACCACGTTCTCTATGTTTGCAAAGTACTTCGAGTTCCTTCAGAGGGAAGGCGCTGTAAGTTAATATTACTGTTCTGTGTGTAAGTGATAGTGGGTCGTTCTGTTCCTTGGCAGTAATGGGATGGTGAAAATGGATTATCATTAATGTCAGCAAATATAGTTATAACGATGTTAAACCCATATCTTTGTGAAACTAAATGAGATTTCTCCTAACACAGCTACTTATTTGTATTCACTGTGCATTGCGCAGACTACCTCACTATTCTTAAAGCAACTACCAATCACCACAAGGAGTCAAGCAGACGCTGCATTCTCCATAATTACAAGCAATTTTCCAATTGAATTATCCCATGATTTAATTCCTTAGCTTGCATCTGGAGAGCATCAGCAATGTGCAGCTGTTTTGGCTTTGAGAATTAATTGTTGCTAAATGCATTAAGAGAGTGGTCTTGCTGCAGTGATTTCAGAAAAGAGTTAAATCCCAGCTCACTTCTGGATTAAACTTTTACTTCTTATTTCTTGTTCTCTTGACTCAACATCGTAATACAGGGCATGGGTTTAGTAGCATTTGTCTTGGGTAGTTGTGAATCCTAATTCAAAGTAAATATGTTTAGTCACTGAATTTAAATCCTATTACAATGAAACATGAAGTTTAATAGAAGCATGCCAGAGTCAGTAAAGGCTGGAGGGCTGGAGATTAATGCTAAATGTTAGTTTATACTGCTGGTATATGGTTTGCAAAAGAAAGAGACGGTAACTGCAAAGTACAAAGTACCCAGTAAAATAGGTATGACTGTTCACAACACAGGGTTCTTTAGGCAGGCCAAGTACTTCAGATATAGGAACAGCATCTTAGTCGTTTGTCCTTGAGGGAAGGGTGGTCAAATATTTAAACTGGGAGCAGCACGTGGTTTATTTCTGAAATTAGAAAAGGAAATAGAAGGAATATTGAGAGCTTTGTGAGGCTGAGATTATCATTAGGGCTTTCCAGAGTCTGTTAAATTCCAGTGAGAACAGGTTTCTTTTATCTGAAGTCCCAAATTCTCTTTTTCTTTTTTTTTTTTTCATTAAGTGTGAAGACTGTAGGTAGGGTCTTAAGAATCCTAAAATACAGTGGTATATTTTCATAACTCCTATGGCTTAATAAGAACTTTCTTGAACTGTTCTTCGTTAAATAATGATATGAAGAAGATAATGAACTTGCAAAGCATACATTAAATTTCTAGCTGTGACCTGAGTGACCTTTAGTTTGATTATTTAATGTCTAGGTCCGTGTGGTAAATAAATACCTTTTGTGATATGTTGTTATAAAGTACTCACTTTGTTAACTGGTTTTGTTTCATCAATTCAGATAGCAAAAAATTTTCTAAATTTTTAGCATGAAAATGTTACTTTTAAATGGGTGTGGTTAAAAGACATCCATCCCTGATAAGTTGAGGTTATTTATCCAAAGCTCTGGAACATGGTTATGTGACTAAATAAAAAAAATTGACTGGTTAAGAGCTCTGAGATCCTGCAAGCCTTGTTCATGTGAAATGTGCAATGTGTATGGGTAACTTCTCTGAAAGCTTGGCTGGTTTCATCCAGGTATTTGGACAAGTTTGTGCCATCCTTTTTACCAAGTCAAATTAGTTTCTGGGTGACACCCTAAACTACCTTAAGGTAAGGTAACATAGCCCATTGAAATTCAGTGGTTTTTCTGTTTATTGAGAGACATATACCTGTTTATGAAGAAAATTAATTAAAGGAAATTACTTACTTAATACCTACAGGTTATTTGATCTTACACTACGGTATAAGGCTTCTAATCATATTAATGATTGTGAATTTGTATGAACCTGGAATAGAAAATAAGTTCTGTTTATGTATTGCTTATATTTTCAATGCATTCTAAAGTTTGTAGAAAGTGTTACTGTTTCAGAGTGTGTACACAGATTATCACAATTCTGCATCTGACCGCTTCCTCAAACGCAATTTGTCTTTGCCTAGTGATAAATATTCTATACATTTACTTTGATGTTGTAGGGGGTTTTTTTTCAGACCGTAGCAAGTAATTTCTCTTATGCTGAATCAAATCTACAAAGAAATGGAGAGTCCAGTATTTTATCTTTTGTAGCCTTGCGGCAGAAGCAGTGGGGTGGCAAGCCCCCAGCTATAAACACCGTGCTTTTCAAACACCTTACAATGATAAGAACAAGTACGTTCTAATTAGATCTGAATAATATGAACGTGATTGAGTTTCCCAAATGATTGTGTCTGGCTCAGAATTTCTCCTTCCAGTGAGAATCATATTGTGCAGGTTTAATGCAACCAGGACACTAAGGCAACAAGCAATTGAATTAACTGCTTCTTGCAGAAGTTTCCTTTGTTCTTGCGCAGAAAGCAGCTTTCTGTAGGGCTTCTCTATGAAAGAATTTGAGCTGTTATTTTTATTCCTTAAAGGAAGGTTTAATTTGGGAACATGGGCAAGTAGCAAATGCCCTGAATTAACAACTTTATTCTTTTAAAAACTAAGCTAATTTTATCAGTTTTGTTCTATGGCTGGAGATGTCTTATCCTGTTCCCATACAAACGAGGCATTGTGGTTGTGTTTGGGAAGCCTGTGTGGGGAAATGTGGATTCTTCACAAGCTGAAGAGAGAAACTCCTGAAGGAAGAGCGGTGAGAAAGACGTAGGATTGTTGGACCAACCAATACAAGAATTTATGAGTCGTTGCCTCTAGACAGCATAGAGAACACAGAAGCAGTGGGGTAAATATGGTCACATAGGATTGAGAGGCATTGCTAATATAATAGTGGAATAAAGTAATGAAGAATGTGATGCCTTCAGGACTGGAGTCTGAGGAAAAAACTGTAGCAGAAAATGAAAAATCTTGTACATAGAGCATAGTAAGGATTTCTGTTCCTAGCAGTGGATTTATTGGCTGGTAGCAGAGGCGGTAAGAGAGATTGGAGAGCTTCTGTTAATTGCCACAGCAGTCATCTGCGAGACTGGTGTAGGTTTTCTGGAAGAGAGAATATGCTATTGCCATTGTATGGAACGTTACCCGCCTAATGCAGAATACTGCGTTCCGGTCTGGGCAGCTATGTCTGAAAAAGGAAATCTAAAATGGGAATGGGTGTAGAAAAGGGCTTCTAGAATGGTGCTTAGGGAGGAGAGATCTAGCCACAACAGATTGAGATTACAAAATGGCCCTTTTTAGTCTACTGGTGTGAGGAGTAGGTATTGGTGTTTATAAATATATTTGAAGAAAGAAATGTACGTGCTGAATTACAGAAGAAAGCTAGCTGAAGGAAAAGGAAGGCTTGACCGTGGAACATGTGAACAAATACAGTCCACAAATCCATTTCACATGGAAATGAGAAAAATAATATAAAGTATCAGAGCTGTGAATTTGCCTTTCAGTGAAGGGAGCCAGTAATCTACCCAGTTTTAATATAACGTTTGATATTGTTCATCAAGAGGTGAAAGAACTGCCTTTTCTGGTATTACTGTTAAGTGTTTTTGCTTTAAAGTACCTACTGTGGTAACGTCTGAATTGTCCATAAGGCAACTGTTAGAGTGGGATTGCTCTTCCCATCTGTGCGCTGCACCAGCCCATTTATACAGAAGTACAGCATGCTGAAAACATCTGTAGCTCAGATCATGCGGATCCTGGAATAAGTTCCCAGTCTTAACTGCCCCCTGTCCCACACGGTTGGTAGCACTGTCAATTTTGGCAGTGATACTGTTCTATACGAGTATATTGGCTCTGACTTGCCACTGCTGTCAGAATGCCGAGTTTTCTCTGCTTTTCAAAAATCCTGGTTCTATGAGTTTATTTTCATGTGGATTTGGATGTCCTGAAATACAGTCAATTTGCTGAATTTCTTTTTACATCACACAATGAAAGGGGTACCACCACTTCACAGAACGGGCTGGCAGTAAGCCACCAGTGCCGTTTGCTTAGTTACACTGTGAAGAAGTAAAAGTGGGCACTTGGCAGCTGCCTTGATTCCCCCAAGTCCTCCACCAGTCAAGCACTGCATGCTGCACCATTTACATTTGGTAACTGAGCAGTTAAGGATGTTGTATTCTAATTACCTGGCCAATTATGTGCAGTGCAAAAGTCCCCGCTGGTACTACTGTGATAGCCTGAACCACAGACAGTCTTGTGATTAAACTGTCCCTTGATGATGAAGTTGATAATTAACAAGAAGGCATTTTGCTGAGTAGTGAACAAAGTCAAAGAAAGAACAGAATTGAGTTTTCAGTGCTGTAATACGGTTTTAATGGTGCTCTTTCAGGGACAAGAATTGTCTCTGACCTCCCCTGAAATTAAAAATGCATGCCCACGTGCAAAATGTGTGGACCTGATTTCTTTACACAGAAAATAATTTTGATGATCAGAGGTCTGGAGAACCTACCCTATGAGGAAAGACTGAAGGAGTTAGGTCTTTTCACCCTGGAGAAGAGAAGGCTCAGGGGGTGGGAGGTGTCATCGCAGTATTCCAGTACTTAAAGGACAACTACAAAGAGGACAGAGGCGCTCTCTTCACAAGGAGCCACGTGTTGCCAGAAGTTGCACTGGGAGAGGTTTCATACTGACATAAGAAAGAAATTTTTATACAGGAAGAACAATCCTTTGCTGGAAGAACTTCCCCATCTCTGGAGGTTTCCAGATGTGATTGGACAGGATGCCAGATAATTTTATCTAGGCTCCCTTTCCCACAAGAGGTTGGAACAGATCGTCTTTTGAGGTCCCTTCCAACCTGGGCTGTTCTATGATTTGAATTTTAACTGGGTAAAGCACCTCAACAACATGGTGTTTTCTGTGATAGCTTCATCCTAACAAAATCCCAGGCAGCCCATGACAGTCCTCTTGAAGAGCATTCATAGCTGAGCGTCTTTGTCCTTTCTGTCAATAAGTGGAGTTCGGTGCTTTCAGCCCTGAAAATTTGAGTGTCATTGTCCAATGATGACTAAAGATGAAATTTTTATTGTTCGTTCCTCCTACAGTCCCAAAGTGGGATTTAGACATTTACTTCTCAGTGTTAAGTGTTGTATGGACATGCAGCGATCTGGACAGAAAGCCACACAGGTCATCCGTGTCAACCTGGCAGGAGTCAGGCAGACAGAAAAAGCCTTTCTACATTATGGCATTTTACTTGAACTGATTTTTCTGAATGTCTGCTCGAGCTATTCTCTTTGGAATGTATTGGCTTTTATTGAGGGCTACCCACTAAGAAAATTTAATTCTTGTGAAGATGTTGGCTGAGAAAAATTGAAATACTCTAAAGACTATCTTTTTCTCCCTAAGAAAATTCAAAATAATAACAGAGGTAATTATCCTGAATGAGCAAATGTTACAAGTTATCCTCAACTTTGTGAACATAATGGAATTGTGGTAACCATTTTAAATAAACTAAACCTGGATTTTTTATTCTGTCTAAAAGTTGTAGCAAGACAACTTAAAAATATACATGAACTTGTATAAACATCCTTTGGGCTGCTAAAAATTAGTTTTGACATGGAACAAACCATTTTCCTTAAAAGAAAAAAATTAGGAAAAAGATTAACTTTAGTCTAAACCCAAAACTTCTGGCAAAGGTCTTTTGAAGACAACAACAAGCTAAATCAAGGGCTCTGTGTTCCAGCTAATGTAGTTCATAAAACCAGCAATCATCATTTGGTAAATTTGTGCCTGAAATGTGTTGACAAACATAGAAAATATAATGTAGTAATTGCATGAGATCTGTGGGTACCAGGTTATTATGGCATTGAGATTATCAGCTAAATTAAATCTGTTTACTTTTATATGTTTTTTAAATTTTGTGCTTAGGTTCTGGAAATGTTCCTCATGGTTGAACATGTGCCATCTTCTGTAAAAGAGGAACGTGTCTTCCTCTGGTTTTTAAGTGATATTTGCCCTTAGAACACATACTCATGTGTAGCAGCTTCTACTTTCAGGGGTTTTAATGGCCTTAAAGGCATGGAAATTTGTATCTGATCTTTCTAAGGTTAAGTCTTACTATGTCGTTCATCAGCTTAATTAAATGAGTAGAAACAGCAAAAGCTGAAGAGAACTTTAACTGTTACAGCAGATTTACTGTGAAACCACTTCCCTTTAATCAAAAGCAAATAGAAGTAACTTTCCTTAACATCGTCAATGTTTGTGCACATCAACCATCCATATCATACGTGACATCAAAACTTGGCTGGACTTTTAAGAAGAAGAATACTTATCATGAAATTTACACTATCAAATCTAGCTGCAAGTTCTCAAATGTGATAATATGTTCTTGTTCAACTTCATTTTCCTTCCCTGTCTTTAACTTGGGACAGAAACTTCATAAAATGACTTGTTTGCCCCTATAAATTGTTATGGATGAAACCAGAATCTCTTACAAGTGCTAATTTTGAAGAGGCTGAGAGTTAATCATGACCTCCAGTGAACTAACCTGTGGGGAGGCCCTGATTTGTGAACGACAATGATAATCTGTCTGATTTTGTTTGAGACTGAGAATAAGAGCTGTCGTGCCATGAAACCAGCATTTCATCATGTCTAAGATATAGTTGCAGACACTAGTAATATCTCACACTCTTTGGGGGACTGGTGCAAGAAGCACCTAATGTATAGGTACGGAATAAGCACCTAAACCCAACTTCCAGCCGTGTCCAATAGGGATGGCATCCATTGCCATAACCAAGCATTGGGATCTCCCTAGAGATGTGGATATTTTTATCTCTCTAAAAAGCTAGTTCTTTCTGGTTTTTTTCTCTTCTTTTTTTTTTTTTTAAACGCTCTTGGCTTCAATACTTTATTGCAGTAAGTACCAGAAGCTAATACTGTGTTCCATAAAAGGTTTTTCTTTTATCAGTTTTCAAACTGATGCATTTCAATGGCTAGACTTTTCTTGTTCGTAATGTTAGTAGAGATCTATTTAACATACAGGAAATTATGTTCTTGATTAAAAAAAAAGTCTAAATTTATTGAATTATTTTTAAAAAAAGGTTTCAGAATGTGACTCTGCTTTATCTCCATGTTATTGAGATACCTGAGGAGTCTTAGGTACTTAACAGCCTGTAAAAAATCTGTCCATAGCAGATATGTGCTATTTATTTGTGCTTTTTCTTTAAACCTTGCCAGACTATGATTAGAATGTTTTTATACAACTGTTTCTTTATCTGAACAAAGCATTTCACTGATTTGGTGGACTTCTTCCACAGTTTGCAAAGTGATTTGTGCTTCCCTTTTGAGTGAAGCTTAGTAGATCTGCTAAAATGCATTACTTCTGTAGTTTAACGAGTATGAGTACTTCATATCTGTGGTACTGCAGAAGCTTGCTCTTGAAGTAGTGTGGCTTAATTCACTTCTCAGGTTAAATAACGTATTACTCTTAGATCACTCTTTATTAACCAGCTTTCAAAGAGTACAGATAAAGATCATTAATTTCCATTTTCAACCATGTGTTTTTAGCTGGTCACGGTGATTATGTAACTGGTACGTTAGTTTATAATTGACATTGTATTTCTAACTACTACACAAAACTCTGGTGTAATTGATAAAAATTAGAGGCATATTTATAGGGTTTTCAAGTCACAAAACTGCCTTGGAGAGCTAGAGCTCCTAGAAAGTTAAAGATGTGTCTTCCATTATTCTAAATAAAGTGCACTTGGAAGGCACGGCTGAGAGGGACAAGGAGCTCGATTACGAGGGAAGCTGTTAAGTAGCTTTAGGTAGAGTCCCACTTGTGCAGTAATTCTGGCGCCACAACTTAAGGGTTCCTCCATGCTTTTACAAAACAAGGGGATGGGAGAAGGACTGACAAGATAAGTAATGATTTTGGTCTGTATATCTTATTTTGAGTTTAGTAATTGAAGGGACATGCAAAAATGTTGAGGGATGCTCCTAAAGCAGAATCCTAGAGCTCTGGCAACATCAAGATGCAACGAAGTCCTGTGGCCAGCACTAGTTATACACTAACTTTTCAGAATATCAGAACTTGGAAAACTTGGCGTTTATTCGCTGTAATTTTATCTGGTGGTTAGGAGTAGACTCATTACTCTGGGACCACAGAGAGGAATGAATCAACATATGAGCCTTGTAAGAGACAAGTAACTAAGTTGCTGGGGGAACTGGGAATTGTTCCTAGTAATCTTATTTACTAGTAAATGCTGTAGTCTGTAAAAGCAGAAACATTTTCTCTGCCAATACAAATTCATTAGTTTGCAATTTACAGTGTAAGTTGATACAAAGCCAAATTCTACAAGAGCTAAGTTTATTTGCTAAGAGATTGTGCCATTGGTATGGTAGCTAACGGACTGGAAAGCATAGTCTCTCTTTTATTGAAATTCTGTTTTTTAAAAACATAAATAAATGCACATGAATTTGGACCTAAATAATAAGTTTCATAAATGGTACAAAGCAGAGAAGGCGGCAACAGATTTCCACATTCCAATGTGAAACCAAACTCTGTTTCTCAAGAGCTGTTCGAGGAAAGGAGGAAGCCTGGAGAAGCAGAGAGAGGTTGGAATCACAAACTGTGGACTGTTGTATTTGCCCCTACAGATACAACATGTGGACTATTGTATCTGCCCTTGTGACAGTGAGATTTATCGCAGAGGAAATGCCCTTTAGCATAAAAACTGTGGATTTGCAAAGGTTAGGGCATTGCAAATGGAAAAAGGAGCAAGCCCTCTCCCCTCAGTGGCACAGAATGAGGGTAGTGACTGCAGATGAACTGTTATGACAGCTCCTTCCTGGGGAACCTTCACTGGGATATTTTAGGACATACATAAAGGTGTGCGCGTTTTAGGCACAAAACTTTGGACTAAAGTGCTTTATACATCTAAAATGTCTTAGGAAATCTTTTTAATGAAACAGCATGCCAGGGTTTGGAGTTAGAGCGAAGAGACTCTTAGCTTCTTAAATCTGAAGTAAAATTACCTTTTCTGGAGTCACTGTTTTTTCGGGGAATCAATGTAAAAAAACAATTGGTGTGAATGACTGAAAGTGTTTAGAGTCTATACTTAAAGCAAAAGTGTTTAAAATCTCTGCTTGTAACTGTTTGTCGGTTTAAAACAAAAACCCTGCATAACTTCTGTGTACAATGCATCGTCTTACATGCTACAGAAAGACAAGGCTTTAGATGACTTTATATGAAATCAATATAAAATGGCAGAAATTTAATAAATCCTTTGTTGGAGATGCAAGAAGAGTACAGTCACTCACATTGATTTATTTTTGATGAAGGTGAAACGTGTTTAGGTAGCACGGTCTGTATCCTGCAGACTAGATTTTTTTTTTTTTAATTCCACAAATTTTTCATGTATTTTCCCTGAAGAAATATCCCTTAGGGTTTCACAGAAAGAAACCCTTTCCACTGCACTGGGTTTCATAGCAGTCACTGGTAGAAATACTATTCTCTGCTACCTTTCACAGGGCTTGGATTGGGTTGTAATCTTTCTTGACTAAATAGATGTGTGTGATTAAACTATCCCAAAATCAGGAGAGGGAAAAAATTTTTCTTCCTTTCTGTTTTTGACTAGCAATTGATCCCCGATAGAAAGGCCTTGCCAGTGAAACATTTGTCAAATAAGGTTAGGTTTCAAAGAGATTGTGCGTTTTAGTTAGCTTGAATTGTTTCATTGAAGGTGTGTGGATCAGTCCTACGTTGGACTGCCCTGGAGCATCCTGGGCACTCCCAAGCAGGCTCCTGCTTTGTCTCTGCAGCCAGTTCTATTCAGTCTGTACTGCATTCACCATCGGCGGGGGTTTTATGCTTATAATGGCAATTACCTGTTCTTGAGTTGAACTGTATTTGCAGCTTAATAAAAATTCATAATGGTCTCTAGTTTAGATAGCTTGATCGTTTTATGAGAGAAAGGACATTAAAATACTTAAAAAATGTATCCGTTCTGCAAAAGAGAAGTGGCCTTTTCTTAAAGGATTCATTGGAACTGGATGATCTTTAAGGTCCCTTACAGCCCTAACCATTCTATGATTCTGTATGCTTTACTGTACAGAGAAAGTGCTGTTAAAGGGAATGATTGAACGTGTTTTTATTAATAATTCAGAAGGATACAATTCCAGTTCTAATCATAGTCCTACCTAGTAAATCACAGCATCGACATTTGCAATTCCATATTTCAGCTCACTGGCCTCAAAAGAAGAATGTATATACTGTCACGGTTGGGATATTACAGGACTAAAATTGGAAAAACTGCAAAAATTTTTTAATGGACATTGCTTTAAGTACCAGAGAGCTCATGTAATGTTATTTTTTTTCCTGAATACAATTGCATTGTTTCTTCATTTTCTCCGTCTTTTCTAACGATTTCTTTTCAGCCTGGCAGTGACACACCTGCACTGCCTTTGCATTCTTAGAAATCTGGGCAGTACCGCTTCAAAATGCTCTAATCCTGGATGTGAGGATTAACTCCCAAGCTGTTGCCAGTCAGTCTCCAGGCACGCTTCACAGGGTTGGTGGTACTGCACAGCATTTCAAATAAGATTGAGTATTGATTGAGATCCTGGACTTTTCCCCCATGCCATGCTGCTGCAGATGTGATCATACAAAGAAATCAAACCAACACTGTGGTTTAAAACCAGTTTGGATGATTTTTAGGGTTTTCATAATGCATAGGACATTCTTCAAAGTTCCTTTTAGGGCAGATCGCGTTTTGTGGGGTTTGAGTTTTTTTTCCTTTCCCAGAATATAGGTTTAGCAGTCACTTGCCCTTTGGTAGGCTACCAATTTCCTGTCTTCATACACTAGGAGGTGCGTTTAGCTGGGGGGTTGTAGTGGGATTCTTACTGGTTGTTAGGAGGAGTACTTGCAGTATGTTCAAGTCAGCCTTCCGAGAGATTGCATTTGCAGGCTGTTGTTTTAAGCTTGGGAAAAGCTTTTGAGTGACATGATTGTCTTGACATTTGATGTAATGCATGAGGTTCTTAAAACTGTTGTAAGTGGTTAAAGATTGTAGATACAATCAAATTAATACTGTCATGTACAGCAGCAGCAGGGTAGTTTATACAGTAACAAAGCACTAAAATGGATGAATAAGTTCAGATGAAAGGCTAGACCTTGTGTATCTTAATTGAAGTTCACATTTTCTTCTCTAAACCTTTTGCTGACTAAGGTTGCTCTTAGTAATAGTATAACACAGCAGCCTTCAGCCTTCTGGGAAAAGCTGGTAAGTCACATTGTTAAGAGATTATTTCTTATGGCCAATAAGATGCTGTGGAATTGCATGCAGGACAAGCACTAGGCTTTTTTTTTTGATCTGACACAGATGGTATTCTGAAGGAGCTAAACCAGTGATCACATTATGCATTGTAAATCCAAGTTCCTGTGTTAATCACATTTACTTTGGACTTCTCTACCTTTTTTTAGTGCATAGCCTCTGCTGTGGATGTTCCAAGAGACTTCACATTTTTCTAATTGTTTTTGCTGTAGCTTTTCATGTTGGGGAAAAACCCAAACAGTTAAGCTAAGTATCAATACTGATAGCATGCTTGTCTGGGAGTTCCTTGCAAATATCTAGAACATCATTCATCTTCTCAGCAGGTCAGTGCTCTCAGATACTGCATTTATATCCCAATCTACAGATGGTAGCTGAATGGTATTGTTTGAAAATTAACACATTCTAGCAAAAAGCATTCCCCTACCAAGGTGGCTTTCCCCTGCCCTTTCCTTGTCCAAGGTTGTAGACTCTGAAGACTGTTCTTGGAGACATGTTTGGTCATCTGTGGAAAACAAATTAGTTAATAGATTTTAAGGCCAAAGGAGACCATTAGATCATCTGACCTCCTGTGTACATAGTGTATAGAAATTGATCCAGTAATCTCTGTATTGATTCCAGTAAGTTATTTATTAAAAATACACCTTGG
Organism: Rhinoptilus africanus; assembly: GCA_013400135.1. NCBI lineage: Eukaryota > Metazoa > Chordata > Aves > Charadriiformes > Glareolidae > Rhinoptilus > Rhinoptilus africanus. Next base: position 123,246 of record VXBO01005818.1, read on the forward strand.
TGAGAGATGGCTAGCATTTGCTTTGCTTGCTGTGTTGAGTGTCAGTGTGCAAAGCACACTAAACATTGTCAAAGTCTTGCATTATTTCAGTTGTTTGAAAAGAGAGGGTGAAAATTTAATATTTCTCATAATGGTGGTACATTGCACTTGTAATTTCTGTGGGGATCTCAACAGACTGAAAGATAGGAACAGGACTTTGGGGGTGGAAGGATCATGTTCAGATCATCCTTTATTCAGCGCTTACCCTGAAAAGTAATTCATTATTTGGCTAAATGTGTTTATTTTTGCCTTACAAAAGAACAGTTTTTAAAGATGCCAAGTTCAGAACCTCTCTGTGTAAAAGCGTTTAGCTGGTTGTAGTCAAACTTCTTCCAAGCTTTGCTTCCTCTCACTTGCCTGGCCCAAAATCTGGTTGCTGATACTGAGAGCTGTAGTCAGGTACCGGCTCCCTGAAACTTCTGTATGACTGTGCTTGAAGATGAGTTCAGTCATTGTGTCAGAGCAACACTGCTTGGGCCTCTCGCCACAGCTGGTGGCTGTGCCCGACTGCAACCGCAAGCTCAGTTGAACATCCGATGTTATGACCATATCCTTTTTGGTGTCATGGCCAAAACAAGTATCTTCTTCGTACAGTCACTATTGCCATGTTTTTCTTCCTGCATGTCATTTAGGACTGAACTTTACTAAAGTATAGGCTGCTTGTAATGGCTTTCTTTTTAATCAATGATTTGATCTTTTATTTATGATTACCCTACCTTTATGCCAGTTGCAGACTTTATTGCTTATTAGATTCTTCTCGATGTATATTATATAGCAGGACCCGTTACCCTCTCCTCGTGAAAATATGTTTACTTAGTAATTATCTCCTGTCTGTTATGTTGTAAGACTTATGAGTCAGTTCTGAAGCCATTTAACCTGTCCCATGTTTATTTTGTGGGGTTCACAATGTCAGGATCGCCTTTTGAAACCTTTTAAAAATACTGGCGTAATGCTGAATTTCTCTTGGAAATTCCTTGTTATTCGGGGACTTATTAAACATAAAACCTAACATTGTAGAGAACTCCTTTAGTTACGTCTTTCACATTATGCTAGTGTTTTCTCAGAGTAGATTGACTGTGCTCAGAAATAAAAGTCAAAAAATGTCCTATGAGCTGAATGAACAGTGATTTGCACGAAACTGGACAAAGTCACAAATGTCGTTTGAATTTACTGATAAAATACCCATGAATAAGAAGCCGCTGCTGAAATGTTCAACAGTTGCAAACAATTAGCAAACATTCTTTTTGTATACTTCATACCTCCTTGGGCACCTTAAAAAAAATGAAAGCTGTAATTGCTGTTGCTAAAGGCTACTTCTAAATTAGTACTAAATGTGTTGATTTAACAGTAGCAAAGTGCTCAGAAGGATGGACTGTGTCTGACCAGAGCTTTCGGCTCACCACCATTTGGGTCAGTCAGCTGAACGCTCTCTTGGCAAGAGGCTTCCGTTTTGAATGTATTCAAGATTATGATCAGGTAGTTCAGCTGCAACAAAGTGAAATGGGATCTGGATTGCTGTCCATTATTTTGAACCAGAAATAGCTCAACTGCCTGCTTAGGTTGAATTTATTTTGATAACATATTCCACTTTTAAAACGCATTTATGGCAGTTGGTCACTCTGAACACGAAAGGTATTTATATAGTGCTCAGCAGAACCCTAGTTGCAGACATGCTGATGCATCTTTTCTGATAGCAGAAACTCACAGTTTTAAGTGATTGCATAAATGCTTGGGTAGGAATTGGAAAGGTGGGTCTTCTCTTTCATTGCAATTTGAGGGCCTTACACATCTATATGCAGTTGTAGAGTAAATGGTGAGTGTGTGGAGTTTGTTGTTTGGGTTTTTTTTTTAATTATTGTGATTAGGTTTGTATGAAGATGTCCATAAAATTAAATTTCAGTCATTTATACATCATTGAAGTGTAAGAGCAGAATTTTAATATTTTTCAGATATTTTATGTTATTTCTAGCTTTAATAAAACACCTACTTCATAAAATATTAGTGTTATATTCTTGTAGTATTTGTCTAAGGGTTTCGCACGCCATACTTAACAGGTCTGTCACTGAGCCAGTGGGTGTTCTTGTATTTATTATGATACGGTTTTTCCTTTTTTCCATTCCTTTTCACCTTCTCCTACTGCTTCCAGATCCACGAGGAAGGATTGGATACTTTGCTGTTTCATCTGATGGAGTGAAACGAACACTTTCTGGAAGCTTTCAGCATTTTAATTAAACATGCAGATAACTGAGGAGCAGTATATATTAAATTTTTTATTAAAAACATGGATAAGGTACAACGTTAATCAGTGAAAAAGATCTTGCCCTTGCTTTTCTTAATGGATTATATTAGTCATTAGATCATTAGAATGAATTCAAAGCGCTCCCTCTTCGTCTCGTGCTGTCACTTTGTTAATACCACTTTCTTATGAGTCACCTTCCCTTTTAGGGAGTAATAAATTTTACCTCTCGTCCTCTCTGCTTTTCTTCCCAGCACCCACTTATTTGATTTGTTGTGTAACTTTCAAGGAAAGGCCATGTTACCTGGCTGAGGAGACTGAGAAAGATGCAACTGAAATGAAACAGCGAGGCAGTGAATTAGGTTTGCTGGTTCATATTCTGATTTGATTTATATTCTTTCAAATGCTTTTGAGGCACAAAAGATGTGCTGCTCTCTGGAAATGAACACTTAATCTCCTTCCCCCCTCCCTCCCTGCCTCCCCCCGCCTCCAAGGTTGACATTAGCTACTTAAGCGGAATCTGATTTATGCGATTGGCCAAGGCTTCTATTCGACACCTCTATCACTTCCAAAGTGGAGAACTTGAAACAAAACAAAGTGCCTGGAAAAGCGCTGTTTGCTTCCTTGCTGGTACAGGTGTGTGCTTGGGTGAAGAATGGCAAACTGGTACGACCAGCTTTCTGTCTTCACAGTAATAAAAATGTCAATAGGACAGGAGACTGGTAATGGGTTTGGGACCTTTTCAAACCTGGCTCACCGGTTGAAATTCATCCAGTCACCAGATGCTGGAAGTCATCGCCGTCTGCAGAGCGTTTGACAGTCAGCAGGAAATGTGTTGCAGAACTCTGCCTTTTCTATCAAAGAACTGTCCACAGGAGCTGGCGCTAATTGGCCACCCCTGTTGATAGCTTCAGCAGTGAAGCCAAAGATTCTGGGCTACCCTGTCAGTCAGTCCTTGAAGTGGATTCATATCGTACTAGCAAGGTAATACGTGGGGACACTTTCTTATATTTTTGACTTATATACTTGGTCTAAGAAAAGCAGTGATCTTCATATTTTGAGCTGGGAGATTGGCCATGAACACTGCATTTGTTCCAGTCTATTTCCCAAACATACAGGACAGCGGTTTTCAAAAACTTAGTATTTTCCTTTGATGCAACTGAGAAATGCACATCCTCCGTGCCCAGGCCACTGTGAGTAATAAGAACTTGTAGCTGCGTAGCTGGCCAGTGGGACTAAATCAGTAGCAGGTCACCGAGTGCCTTGTAGGATCGGATGCTGCTAAGGAGGATTTTAAAGGAAAGCCTCCTGTCCATATTCAGATGAGTATTCTGCACCCTGACTCTAGTAAAGGAGAGGTCTCCAGTGATAAGATGACCGTCATGTAGTGAGCAGTCTCTTACCTGGAGAATGTAGAATGGCATGCTTTGACAAACACGAACTTAAGCCTGCTGCTTGCTCATCTAAAGATTTCTGTTTGAAATAGCTTATACATACTGTGGCTTGATCTTCTCCTCCTGTCTGACTCTCCTTAGGAGTGAGCTGCATCTTTTATATTTGCTTGCTTTCATGGAAGTGTTGCATTCAGGCAGTTGATCCTAGGAAGGAGCTTTGCCTCTGAAGAGTTAATGCTCATCCAGTCAGAGGGTGCATTTGCATTACAGTGCAAACATAAAGGTTCAAACAACGAATTAAGAATATTGAATTCTCTAAGACACATACTTCCTAAGCAGCTGAAGAGCAATCTATATTGCACACAAAACACTCATCAAATAATTTCCAGTACAGAACATGTTTGTAAAAACTTTCCATCAGTTTGCAGATCATTCATGGCTAAATTAATAGAATATTCCTACATTATTCAGTTATAGCAACATGCACCTTAGAAATGCTTTGATAAGATGTGCTACAAAGACCAGCTCTATTTAAAACAAACCAAGACCCACCAGATCCGGTGATACTCCAGAGGTACATCTCATGATTCATTATTATTTGTAGTACAGTGGTTTCCAGGATCTATATTCCTGGGGGAGGGAATTACTAAATTAATGAAAAAAACGCTTCTATTGTAGAAGAAGATTACATGAAAAAGGTTATTTCAAAGCTCCCTGAAACTGATTAGAAGACTAAAAAACCCAGGTATTTCAATGGAAAATTTTGTCGTAATTTCAGTGCTCTTTGGATCAGGCTTTTTTATTATAGGATTGCATTTATTTATAAGGAAATATTTCTGTTTGCTTTTCAGTGTTTTCTTGTCATTTAAGGTTCTTACAAGAAAGTCTAGTTCTGATTTTTACGAATTAAGTTGGGGGGGAAAAAACGCTTTTTGAGCACTCATGCCTTTGCAACTGTTGCTGTGATAACACCACCTTCTGGAGCAGACCCTGTAGTAGTGAGACCTGCTTGTTTCGGCATGCCAGTAGATTTGCACACGATGATTGTCTGTTCACCAAGTTGCAAGGATGAAATATAGCTGGGGATAAGTGCTCCTTTCTGCCGGGGAAAGAAGGAAGACTGAAGAAATACTGTGGGATCCAAAGTATATAGAAAAACTTGTGAAACAAATTGATCTTCTGAAGGGTTTGGAGCTCGTGGGTGGTCCGCTGGTGTTAGCAGCCTGATGAAGCGTCACGCAGACCCAGTGTCATCCTTCACTTGGTCACCCTAAACTACTCTCAAGTCCTTCAGGACTCCTGCCTCACTTGCTTTTAAAAACAAAGAAACAGAAAAGTCCCACCAAAGACCACGAAGTATGCTTCAGAACTGAGATTTAAACTGGGTGGCAGTTGTACTTTGTCAAAGGCAGTCTTTGCTGCTGTGCTGGAAGCCAGATCATGTTTGACTTCTGGCCTTGACTTCTACACACTTTATTATGCATTTATTAGGTTGTAGCATAGCTTGGTTGCAGAGACAAATCTGGGTGGTTGTCATATGTTTCATGATTTCTCTTTTTTTGCTTCAGTTTCACCTGTTACAGGCAATGAAGCACACAGCTGTGATAAATTTAATCTGATGGTAATGTGTATGTCTGGTATCTGATTCATCTTTGATTTTGTGTCTGAATCCCCAAGAAGGGAGAGAAAAGGAAATTAGTAGAGGACCATGGGAGCTAGCAGGATTTAGAAGCTGGTAGAGATGGTGAAGTATCAGCAAGACTACTTACGGCAGAGAAGGTAATAGCTAAAAAGAAACCAGCGTGCACAGGGTGGAGAAATACCAAAACTGGAGATAAGAAAAGTGCAAAATGAATATCAGTGATTTAAGGCTGAGAGTGTGAGACCAGCAAGCAGTCTGCTGGGTGCGAGTAGCTAGAGCAGAGAGAGGGATGCATACAAGAAGTGATATTGACTGCAGGGATTTGCACTGTGCAACCAGCTCAGCTGCATCAACAAAGCTCTTTCAGTCACCCCCATTGCCTCTCCTGGACCACTTCATGGTACGAATACCTTTGCTGTTGCCATTGATGAATGCTAAATAAGCGACTTAATCCTCTAGTAAAATTCAGACATGAAATAAAATAGGTCAATCCATTTATTCTCTAACTAGAGTTCGGAAGGATAAGAGGTTTGGCTGGAGGCAGCATGGTGCCCTGGACGCATGTTGCTGTTTAGGCTGTTAACGATCTCTGTATGCTTAATGCTAATTTATGTTATGTCATTCTTTTGTTTAGGCTTTTAAAAATTAGGCTTAAGAAAATACTAAACCCCAATATTTTGAGAGACAAGCCCACCACCAGACAAACCTTCAGGGTCTTGTACTTCTGCTTTGAATAAATTTAAGTTTCTGTGATCTTGGGTCTGTCTTCTTCTCACCTTGCATCCTGTTGCCGTTGCTTTTCTACCTTTGCAATTTAGCTGTGGAAACTCCTCAGGCAGATTGTGTGTTCATGTCTGTGTGCCATGGTAGTTACGTGTCTGTTTAGACCCTCCATTAATTTTGTTGGTGGGCGTATTTCTGGAGAACTTCTATGAGGTGCGTTGGCAGTCACATTAATGCTTTCTGAATGTCCGATTGCAGTAACATCAGTAAAATTTCATTTACTTTCCATCTTTCTCCCTGTAGCAAAATGTGTCAGTTTGTAAGCTAGTGTATTATGTACTTGCCGTAGTGAGGACGTGAGTCAAGGAGGTGGACTGCCTTCAGCAGGAAAATGGCAAAGTATAGAGGTATTCCTCCTTTTCAAGGATTTGTAAGCTAACATTTATGAGATCGCAAGAAAGTCTTTTCTTGCCTAAGCAGCAGACAACCATGTTTTGGTAAAAGATGGTTGCAGATAATAGCTGAGGTCTTGATGTTGGGGGAACATTCCTCTCTCTAGATCTTACTTGCTTAGATAAGAGCTCCTTCATTTCTTATCCTATTTTGTAGTGTTACTTGACACAATTAAAGACTTGCTGGCCTTTTCTTAAAATGTGAGGCTTTTCCTGGTGAGCAAATTAAATCCCTATATGACATTTGCTTACATGAGGTGGGCACTGAGAATTAATATAATATGAATTGCGTTTTAAGACTTGGATGAAAAGTGCTAAAAAATGCAAAATATTTATTACAGGTTTTTTTGTTCGTCTCCTGTAATGTATGCATATTAGCTACAAATTCATATTGACATTTATTAACCAAAGTTTTTCAGGCTTTTTTCACTGTTAGTGTTGTAGGATTGATTTCAGTACAGTCTAGTTTTTGAAAGGCTTTCTTTTTTGAACTGCAATATGCAAATCATAGCAGTAGCAGAATCTCCGACTTCTCTTTCCTTTAATTGAATTTAGTAATTACAAAGCCGTGGCACCTATGTGAACTACCATATGTTATTCATCTTTCTTATTGTTCTCAATTACAGTGTTGTCTGGTATAGGTTTTTTGGTCTGGTTCTTCTGCAGTGATTAATATAATAGAGTTATAATCTCACTTATAATCAAACTTTCAGGAAAGCTTATTGGATTTGAGGTGACTTGCATGCAAGCAATTTCCCGACAGCCAAACTAGATGCTTGCAATTTATGGGATGTCAAACCTTTATCATTTCATGGACAGATTACTAGTACATCTAATAGTCAGTTTTCTGGATTGTTGGGTTTTTAGGTTTTTTTTTTTGGTTTTCTTTTCCATTTTAGGGGCAGTATCTGTGCTTCATTAACTACAGTGTAATTTTATAGGAGGCCATTTTTTTTCAGATACTTTGTAATTGGCTTGTTATCAAGGTAGCACACAGCAATCGCCTGTCAACACAAGTGTTCCAGGCACGGTGAGGTAAGGAGACCTGACTAGAAAAAATTATTTGCTTTAATGAAAAAAGTACAGATAGATTTATTTTCTTAACCGTATATCCTCTCAATGTACTAGGAATATTAAATTTATAGTATATATATTTAGAAGCTACCTTTGCATGGAACAGGAAAAGCAGTACTACGGTATAGGTTGACACGGTACACAAGTGTGCTTATTTCAACCTTTTAAACAAATCCAGGAGATAGATTAAAATGTCCCCAAATAGTAGGACATCAGGATTCTGTCTTTTAAGTACTTTTACCCCATAAACAAGTAGCATCCTGGTGCTGAAAATTCTTTCTTTTGACCAGTTTCACACCGTCATAGCTTAAACCCAGTGGGCAGCTAAGCACCACACAGCCACTTGCTCATACAGTCCCCTTCCCTGTCCCCTGCCGTAGTGGGGTGGGGCAGGGAATTCGAAGGGTAAAAGTGAGAAAACTCACAGGTTGAAGTAAAGACAGTTTAATAGGTAGAGCAAAAGCCACGCACACAAGCAAAGCAAAACAAAGAATTCATTCAGTGCTTCCCATGGGTAGGCAGGTGTTCAGCCATCTCCAGGAAAGCAGGGCTCCATCGCATGTAACGGTTACTTGGGAAGACAAATACCATAACTCTGAACATACCCCTCTTCCTCCTTCTTACCCCAGTTTTTATTGCTGAGCATGACATCATATGGCATGGAATAGCCCTTTGGTCAGTTGAGGCCAGCTGTGCCAGCTGTGTCCCCTCCCAACCTCTTGTTGCACCCCCAGCCTACTCGCTGGAGAGGGGCATAGTGTGAGGAGCAGAAAAAGTCTTGGCACTGTGCAAGCGCTGCTTAGCAATAACTAAAACATCCTTGCGTTATTGAGACTGTTTTCATCAGAAATCCAAAACATTGCCCCATACCAGCTACTATGAAGAAATTTAACTCTATCCCAGTCAAAAACAGTACATAGGCTGTATGTAATATTCTTTCTTGTTCTGTCCTTGCACTAAGTGCTATGCGTGTGTGAGGAGTGGTGTAGTTAGTAAGCTTGGTACTTTGTGTATGAATGTACGTGGTCAAAACCAACAATTCTTTTATAACTGAGATCCTCTTAAGTCTCACCTGATATGCCAAGTGCTAAGGTGGGGGAGGAGGGGATCTTCCTGATCTATCTGAGATAATAACTGCAAAGTCGAAGAAAGCGTCAGCGTCTGTGAGAGGGTGCATCATTGACAAAATGAGAAGGCAGGTACGATTTGATTTTTTGGAAGCAGATGGCTGGGGAGGAAAGGTACTACATTAAAAGTATCTGAATTATAAAGGCCAAAACTTGCCAGCTGTGAAGGTTTTAGGATGATCTACATGAAATAAATAGCAGCTGTAACTCTGTTTCCAACTGGGTAAGTATCCACATGACAGAAACCCTCCATCAAAAATTAATAGCCCTACTGGAAGTCCAGAGGCCAAGGAACAAATTGTCACTGTTATTTCTATACAGCCAAGATTATTCTGTATGCTATAATGTAGGTGGTGCCAGCTTTACCCAGTACTTAAGCTCCCTAGAAAATATGAAATATTTTGATTCGTTGGAGTGCAGTTATATTTCAAAATGGTTTATGTTCCAAGTGTTTATGAACGATGATCTGTGATCAGTCTTTATCTCCCCCACGCAAGATAGTACCACCTGCAAATAGCAAGCTGATGTCAAACCCTTGAACACCCTTTAGTATTTCCAGCAATAGCATCAAATTGAGTTTGCTGTATATTGCACTCTTAATTTTAAGACTGCAGACTGAACTGTAAAGGACCATGAAGATTGGCTTTTTTGGGTTTGTCTGTCATTCCTCACCACCCTATTTGGTGTATTTTGGGTCTTGTATGCTTCATTTACTACAAAGTTGATGCATTTACTGTAATACAAGGTGTCATCTGATTTCCACCTGGCTGTACCAGATTAGTGTTTTCTCAGGGGAGCATTTTCTTAGCTTTGTGGGCTGCGTGGTGATATAAAATGACTACCAAGTTCTAGTTGTCTGCTGTTTCCAACCAAAGGAAGGCATTCCTCCATTTAAAGGCATTCTGCAGTTTGTATTGAGATGTGCAAAAGTGGTAAAGCTTATACAGTATTTTAAAGAATAGAATAGTATGTACAACGTAATTTATAATTTGTTTCAGAGTCACCCTGAAAGCATTTATCAACTTTCATTAGTTTCTTTGCAAGATAGTCAAATGTACCATGTTGATATTTTTGCAAATAATGCTTCTCACCTTCCTTAAACAAGTGTAGTACGTGAAACAGTAGTGGAAACTTAATTTACCATCTTACTTCAAACTTGACTGGAGAAATGGTCCTTAGAGTATCTACGGAGCGTGAAGGCCTTTATCTTTGAAACAGAATGCTAGAAGGGGATCCCAGGTAAGTGTCACTGCAAAAAGAGCTGTTGGAATCGGCTCGTTTTATTTAAACTTTACACTTCCTAAGTATGAGGTCCATAGCTCATGCTGGCCTTGATAGTATTCTCTATGCAAGTTAAAATTAAGAAAAAAAAAAAAAAGAATGAAGACTCACGGATGTGCTTACTAGCGTTCAATTTGGTTGCGGTCTATAGGATAGCAAGAGATGGTCGCAGTGAGCCAGGGCTGCCATTTTTGGCTGGCACTTAGGGGTGCTTAGCTTCTGGCAGAGGCTTTGAATATCAGGGATCTCAAACCACAAAGGTCCTAAGATTCCCAGTCTCATTTGTCTGTGCTTCAATGCTGAATTATGGCCCTGAAGAGATGATACTGGTGTCATGCATCTCACCACGTTTTTCTTGTCTCCATCTGCCTGTGTTCAGAGTTCCCATTCAGTTGATTTTCCTACAAGAATGCCAAGAGCTGAAAGTGACTATGGCACCTTTTCTCTTGATGCAAGAGTCATGGGGATGGTAGTTTTTCAGTGTTGAAGGCTGCCAAAAGAAGGAAGCTTTTTTGTTGTTTCATAAGTTTTATTTGTTTTATTTGTCCTAAAGGGAAAAAACCCTATCAACTGTATCTAGAACAGGGGCTACAGGCATACTGAGACATTAACTAAATTACGTACCTTGACAGATCATCTTCAAAGATGGAAATGGTTTGAAAGCCTCCTCAGCCTGAAAGTCTCTGCAGTGTTCTCTTCAGGATCAGTTCTGCATTTGTAATGAACAGAAAAGCCGTGTTATTCCCTTTTAAAAAAAATCAGTTTAATAAAAAACCATAAAACCCTTGCCAGTTAGGATGAAAAATACTGCCTGCAGGAACTGTAGAAGTGCATGCTGTCAAATATGACATATATGCACAAATACCTATGGGCTTGTTAGTGCCTCCATAGTGATGTGCTGTCAGTAGTGTATTTCTACTGCATATGACCTTGCAATATTTACCTTTCTCTAAAAGGAAAAGAGGGAGGGAGAGTTATTCAGTGAAGCTTGGGTATCTCCTGTAACCTTTTTGGAGCTTCTGCCACCACTTCGTAACAGCCCATAGCACATTGACTCTGTGTAGGACTCAGGTTATTGAAAAGCAATAGCGGTAAATCCTATGTGGCTGGATGTCACAAGGAATAGGAGAACTCTCTGTTTGCTCTTCATTGTTGTATTACAGCTTACATGTCTGCTGCCCCCACTAGCTTATTCCTAGGGGAGTTTATTTTCCATCCTTAAAAGAAGGCTGTCAGGCTGATTTAAGGCCAGAAGTGATGCTTTCAAAAAAACATGGGTTTGCTGAACCTTGGATCATTTGACAGGTGGTCATAAGGTTTTGTTTGAAGTCAAGAAAAGCAAAATCTTCTCTGGGTTTAAACAACTTACTCCTTGCCACAAGTTTTGGCAGCCTTGTGCTAATGCCACCAATTAGGAAAGGGGGGCAGCACAGTCATGCAAGGAAAACTGGCCTGCAGGTGAAATGCAAAATGTAGGCAAATTACATGAATGGTGTAAAAGTGAATTAACAAGTAAGATCTTTCCTCTCATAATAAGATGATGGTTTACAGTACAGGCCTTTAGAAGCAGCCTTATTAAAACTGAGTCCTAAGCATCTTTGTTGTTGCTCTGTAGAACACCAGTGACCTTTGTGAATTTAAAGACAACATGGATGGTTTCCCAAAAGTACCTTAAATTCACTGTGCTTACTTTTGACTTTCATCTGTAACATACTGCATAAAACACTGCATCAGTTTACCATATCAGTTTGTGAAATTAGATGTTTCTACTAGTGCTTCACCAGCTGGTAAGCCATCTGTTGTCAGAGTGAAAAGGTGAGGGCAAGGATAGTTGTGTTTAAGGTAAGCTGTCCCCACTCATGGGCCAGATCTCTTTGGGCTCCTGAGGCACTTCTGTACCTCCCGCACATGCCATGTGATGTACCTGTTCATTTCAAAAGTAACATTCACTGGGGTTTTTTCTCCATAGGGATAACTACTAGGACTTTTAAGGCTTAGTGCAGTTAGAATCTGGCAGCACTGAGGTCAAAATCCACTATGTACCTGCAGTAGGGGAAACACACAAGTTTCATTTACACCACCTCACCAAAATGTCTTGCTTCAGTACGGATGATGATAACGGCTTTGTGATGAGGACTCGCTGAAACCCTCAAGTGGATCACTCTGCCAGGCAGAGCCAGGTTCTAAACTCTTGTGTACTGTCCTGGGCTCTGTAAAATCCATGTTATGGGCACAATCCATTTCAAATTCACCCTGTCATCCAGTCCTTGTTCTGTTATCTCCAGACTAAGATGGTCTTTTAGTAAGATTACTAAGACTAGTAAGTTCTTTCAGTTTACAGTCAACAGAAAAGAAATAGAATGGAATTTCTGTTTTATGCTATATCTTAGGGAAGTTAAAAGGGGATGGAATAATTGTAACCAAATAAATACACAAGTCATAATCTTCTTAGCATAACTATCCCTGTTTCTAGAAAATTAGAATGTCAATGAGCTAAAGGTAATTTGTTCAGGATGCCAACAGAATGATAAGTCTGACTATTTGATTTTTTTTCTCTCCTTGTATAGTTTCATTAAGTCTGAAAAGGGAATGTAGCTGGTCAGAAGAGCCTAGTACCACTTTGCAGATACATCTGCACCCAGTTTCCCCCCAGCAATAATGCATGTGACTTCCTTAGTTTGATTTTGATACAGAAATGCTTGGTAGGGTTGTGATGACATTTGAGAGATGTTTAAGTATTCCTTTCTGATTGTTCCATGAAGGAGAAAACTTCTGTGATGTATACCAGGTAGTGCTATTTAATTGAATTTAATGTAAAATTTATCCGTTATAGCTAGGTGTTGTCCAAATTCATTATTTTTTTAAGGTACACATTTATTTCTTGAGAAGCATTGATTTTAAAAGGAATACTGAAGGTAGGATGACAAGATGTGAGATGATTGGCATGCCCTGTTCAGTGGGCAGATCCCCTGTGGCTGTGTTTTTTGTTTATAGAGCAAAAGAGCTGTATGTTTTTTCATCCATAATGTTCATCGAGAGCTTGAACTTATACAATTTGTACTCAAGTGAAACCCACATTGAAGCCCCGTGGGTATTTGCCTGCAAGAATAGTGGAGGGCTTGGTTGTCTGCACTGGAAAAAGCAGTGTCCTTAATATTCCACTCACTTCATTGTATGGGGGTTGGAACTAGATGATATTTAAGGTCCCTTCCAACCCAAACCATTCTATGATTCCGAGCCCAATAGTGTGATAGGTAGTTTACAGAATAAGAAGAAATGGCTCTTCCTCAGCAGAAGTGTGATTTCTAAGCGAATCACAGTGCACTCCCAGTAGGAATAGCAAACTGAAGAGAAGCGATGAGGCACAGGAATTATGGTTTGGTATTGTAGCAAAAATATTTTGGGATACATGTGCTTTAGTGGTCACTGGTGACATGACTGAAACTCCTCTTTGTTTCCTTGTCTGTTGTTGCCACTGCCTATTCATAGCTGCCATCTGTCTTTTCCCTCATTCTCTTGGACTCCTTGGTGCAATGCCTTTCTCAGGTATTCTCTGTAGAGAGGTCTTGCCTTCAGTGAGACTCCTAGGCCCTATGAAAAAAAGAAAAGTAAATGATCCATTGGTCTTCCTTGGTACACATTAAAGCATTTTTAGAAGGACATGACAACACAGCCTCATGACAGGTGATACTAGGAAGGTGAAATTACTCAGCACCTTCCTTTTGCTGCATTTTTCAGGCCAAGACTGCTCCCAGGCCTTGGCATGTAACAGCATGGTGTCAGGAATGGGGCAGCCAGCACTGGGAGAGCACCAAATTAGGGACTACTCAGAAAAGCTAGATGCATTCAAATCTGTGGGACTGGGTAAACCCAAAGATGCTATACATGTAAGCAGATGTTAATGTCTAAAATCTATAAGAAATTGCAATGTAAGGAATCCTTGAAATCCTGAAAAGACTAGCAGTATGTTCATTGCTGTGAAGGGCAAAATGGAGAACTTGGAGAACTTCAGTCTGGTCTGCCTCATATCGATCCTTAGAAAGACCATGGAGCATGTCCTCCTGGACTCCATTCCCAAACAGGTAGAGGACAAGAAAATTGTTCGGAATAGTCAGTATGGATTGGCCAAGGATAAATCATAGCCCACTGACCTGGTGGTCTTATGTGTCAAATGACTGGCTGTGTGAGCAACGGAGAATCGTGGATGCACTTCATGTTGACTTCGATAAAGCTTTAGGCACCATCATCCCCAGCACTCTCAGGTGGGATCTGAGGAGGTCTAGGTGAGGAAACAGCCTGTTGGGAAAGTTGAAAACTGTCTGGGTTGTTGGGCTCAGAGGCTAATAATACTTGTTGACTTCACGTCCGGTGGCAGCCGGCGTGGAGGAGAGCTGCCCTCAGAAGCCAGTATTGGGACTGGTAGTGCTCAGTATCCTCATCTGTGACCCGCATGATGAGACACTGGTCAAATTTCTAGATGATCCTCAACTAGGAGGACAGGGAGCTTGGCTGATGCACTGAATGGCAGAGCTTTGCTCCAGAGGGACCTTGGTAAACTTGAGGATTGGGCTAACAGGAGCCTTGTGGAGCAACTTGAAGTGAGAAACTCTGCCCCTGGGACAGGTCCTGACAGTGCAGCATCCTTCCCAGGTCAGGGGGTGTGTGGAGTAACTGGCAGGGCCTAGTGGGGGCTGCCTCTGTCTTCAGGGGACAGCACGTCCCCCTGTGGAGAGGTGGATGGAGCTGAGCTTACTTATGCTGGAAAGGGGTATCTGAGACGTGAGCTAGTGGTAGCCTACAATCACATAATGGAGAGATACAGCAGAGAGAGATTTTTCTCAGCGGCAGCAGATAATAAAAGAGGCGGTGGTGACAGTTTGCTGTTTGGGAGGCCCAGACTGGACTTTAGGGAAGACTTTCACCAGGAAGCAGGGAGCTGGAACAGGTTACACAGAGAGGCTGTCAAATCTCCATGCCCAGAGTCTTTTGAGACTTGGCTGAACAAAGCCACAGCTGCTCTCGTGTAATGTTGGTGATGGTCTTGCTCAGAGCAGGATGTTGGACCGAGACCTGCACAGGGGCCTTCCAGTTCCTGCGGTTCAGTGATCTTGTTGTAAAACAGTGACAGCAGTGGGCAGGTCTTCTCCTTCCTTGTGCTGGAAGGCCCTCCAGGAGCCAGAACTGAGCCCAGATAGCTGGAGTCCAGTCTATTGAGATCTGATCTCACCAGGGCATATAATCTTCATCTGAACCATCCTCCTTCCTTCACCTGTGCCACTAGCTTTAGAATAGGAAGGAGAATCTGTTTTACTTCTTGAACAAGACGGATTAGGTAGAATTTTAATTAAAGAGCTAACTACAAGAAGCAGATGAAACCAGCTCTTTCAGATTAATGTTGCCATCATAAATAATATTGTTGGCACTTAACCAGTTCAAACTACTAATTCTATGTGGTGCCTGATTTTACGTTAAGGAGGCAAGCCCCTCACTTTTGTGCTATCTTTTCCCATTTGAAAAATGGATTTTGAGAGTCCTGAGTTTTAATCACTTAATGTTTATGCAACGTTTTGAATTTATAAAATGCTATCTAAATGTGAAATTTGACTGTGTTGTTGGCGAAGGCTCTTTGTAAGTGATCTGAAGGCCCAGGGACAATTCATCACGTATAAGCTCCTGGACTCCTGTTCTCTTGCATTGGTTGCCACGTAATTTTTCAGCGTGTCTGTCAATGTTCAGAGAAGCTCTAACCCATTGTCGGACCTAGGGGAAAGGGTCGATGTCCTCTCACTTGTCTGCTCCTTGACAAGTGGTGCGTGGGTGAAGCTTGCTTTTTTCCTGTACATGAATGTCAAGTGGGTTTTTTGAATTGGCAGAAGGAAAACCATCAACCATTGCAGTTTTCACAGGAGAGCAGAGTGGTCCTCAAAAGGTTTCTGCCACCTGCATTTCTTTCCATCCTATAATTGGTGTGCCAAGCCACTCTTCTCCCTTTTCATCCCTGCAGTGATGACTTAGGAAAGCACAGCAAATATGAGTAAGCTCTGGAGCTAAAAGATGAGTGGAAAGGGGTCTGCCAGTCAAAACTGGCATGCAGAACTGTTAGCTGAGTTACTCAAAGGCAGATTTGGGATGGAAGAGGTGTGGAGACTAGAGATGGAGGAAGAATGGCTGAGCCTCAGGATGGGCAGGGATTTGGCAACAGAAGCTTTATGCTATCAGGCATTCGACAAGCTCTGGATAGGATCATCACCTTTCCCGACACTTTTGGGAACAGTTGTCCAACTAATTGTCTCCTGGTCCTGTGTGCATGGATGTACATGGACGTAAGTAGAGGAGAGGCTGACAAGGACAGAATAAAATGAGACATGAAAATCCACCATCTCCTCAAGATTTATCTTATTTATGTTATCTATGAACCAATTTAATGATTCTCCGATGGTCTGAGTTATGACTCTTGCGCACTTAAAGCTGACATAATGGCAGCCTCTATGTGATGAGTTTAATCGTGACACAGAATGAACAAGGAGGAGAACTACACCAAATAGATTTAATTATGTGCCTTCTCTTCTGGCTTTTCTAGTTCTTTGGGGGAATAACTTGCAGTACTTGCTACGTGTTTAATGTGATCTCTGACGTTACTCAACTGTGAGTTGTTGCAATACCCGTTCTGTTCCAGGCATGCTTCTGTTCAGGTACTTGTGCATCAGAGTATTGTCAGACTTCTTAATTTTTAAGCTTTTAGCCTCCCGAATGTAATCAAATAAGCACACTTGAGAGCAAAGTGGTACCTAGAGGCACAGCATTAGGCTTCCTTTCACACTTTCCCCTTAACTACTGCTCACGCTGTGAATGAACAGACGTTCTTCCTCGCTGTTTTTATTGACAGAACTAGCTTCCTTTTAGCTTTCCCTTTAGGTCGGTCTGTCCATCTTGCTCATGATAACAGAAAATTCTGCTATTCTCTAGTCTCAGAACAGAGAGCTCAAAAGTAACTTGCCATTTGCCTCTGTCAGCAGCAAAAGAGATGCGTATTGGTTAATCCGCTGTGCAAGGATGAATTATTTAAGCACTCTTTTGTCATTGTCTAGGAAAGATTTTAATTTCAGAATTGAATTTTAAGTTTTTAATTAACTAACTACTTTTTTTCAATTCAATGCTTTTCAGCTGGGAGCAAACACTGCTGAGTCATTTAGGAATTGGGCTGTAACAGCATCTGGCTCTAGCTCCCATTACGGAAGGCAATACCTGGAGCTTTTAATTGTTTTCTTCTTCCTTCTGTCTTTTTTCTTTCAAAAAAATGGATGTAAAATGCTTTGTGAGAAAAGCATCTTTTATTCTTGTCTATCTAAAGTAAGTAGTGTGATGGGATTCAGCTTTCCAGATGGATGTGCTAGGGAATATTGGATAACTGATAAATAGTTATAAAATTTTATAATAATGTTCCTGTGGACACTATACCCAAGTTTAGGGAAGCAACAGGGAAAATTTGTAAAAGAGCTATGTGAAGGTCACTGCTCGGAGAGTGGTCCCTTTGCATGTTAGTCTCCAGGGTTGCTTCTAATAAGAGAACAGGTCAATTAATAAGGAAAATTTCTGGGACTGGAGAGTGAGAAAAGGAAGGACTCCTGTCCTTCCTAACTTTAAGTTACATTTCTTTCCATAGCACTGCTGCGCTTCCCAAGGACCACAGTGAATACTGGTTGCTTGAGGGAGAAGTTTTTATATGAGTGAAATATTTGAATTTTAAGAGAAATCATATGGGGCAAATCAAATTTGCCTGATGCCTTAGTGAGAGGAAAAAATCAGACTTTGTTTTGATTTGATGGATTATTTGCCTTCCTCTTTATATTTAGGAAATGAAAAATGCTTGAAAAGGAGGTAATTTCAGAGACCCTTGACTTGCAGATCTCTGCTCTGATACCAATCTTGGCCACATGCTGTTTGCAGTTGTTTAATGTCTGCCTTAACTTGTCCATTTCTGTAATGTATTACATGCCCACAAGAGTTAGTATGAATTCATTAGCGTTTCTGAATTGCTCTTGCATCATTTAGAGAAACGTGCTCACGTACCTGCTAGGTATTAGAAGTGAAATCCTGGTTCTATTTAAGCTAATAGTGAGAACTCTGATGGACTTCAAAAGAGGTAAGATATCATCCAATTACCATAATTAGATTGTTGAGAACTGTTCAGCTCCAGATTTTGTAATAATTCAAAGGCTGTTACCTTCATGAATTTTAAGTTAGATGCAAGTATAGCATGTTGCAAATCTTCTGGTGCTTATGCAGCCACATTACACTCAGCACTGGAGACTATTCACATTCTTAGTGTTCAGCACATTTCAGAGCCCTGATGAGGCAATTAGAAAATCCGTATAAATAAGCCTAGAAAAGGTATAATGGTATCTTTTCTTAATGTTGTCACTCAGGTAGTGCCTGGTTTTTCCAAGGCTTTTGCCAGCTACTGAGCTCCTGCTATGAGAGTTTTGCTTGAATAGTTAATTTGGAAGTTGGGTGTAAAATGAAGAATCCATCCATCTGTGGGATGTTTTGTGATACTAGTGGAAACATTCTTTCCAGTCAGCATCTCCAAAGACCATAAAACTTGATTTAAATTTTTTTCTACTGTACAGTCCCCAACAGACGTTGACTGTTAATAGTTTTTACAGCTCTAATTTAATCTGGTAGAGTATTGAATTTGTACGTGAAAGGTAATAAAATCCTTTTAGTAGGAAGATGGAGTTTATGTTCAGAATAACAATCTATCAGTTTTGCAAAGGATTGTTAAATTGATGCTTTATAACTGTGATCAGATTAATTCAGCTTAGCTGTGTTTTGAGCCTTGCTTTTCAAGAAAGTAAGTTAAAATAACAAAACTATGGTCTTTGGTTATTAGGGAATAAATCTGCTTGAGTTGGCATGAGGACATTTTAATTTGTATCAGGTATCTGGATGTCTGTTCTGTGTGTATTATTGGCTTGGGTTTGTTGCTAAATATTATTTTCAAAAAATGTGAACGTCCCTTTTCATGAATTCTACTGCATGCCACTTCTGTAGCTGGTTTTTATGTCCCATTGCCCTTTCTGATGTCATGCCTATAGGATCTTACTCAATTGTGTGATATGGGGTATACAAGAACATCTCATGCTTGAAATCCTAGAAACACAGGTGCAAATTGGGGATTTGCCTCCATGTGTTTGTCCCAGAAGAGCTGGTTGACATTTTCTGCAGTGAATGCTTTCCTTCATTCCCATTGTAAATTCTCAGGCTGCTGTCTTTTTGGGCTGCAGCCATCTTTCCTCGACTGCTACCTCAGAAGGGTCAGAGGATGCAATAGGGTGCACTGACCTCACTGAGCATCATGACAGTGTTTAGCAGAAGAACCTGGCCTGGCTTTTTACTGTTTACCCTGAGACTGACTGGGAAGGATTTAGAGTATGAGCAGGGCTAGCAATAGGATACTAAATTTGCCCATTTCCTAGGCCAAGCGGTGGCTCTGGCTTTTGAACATCTCAGGGTTGCCTCAGTGTTCTCGCTGGCATGAGTTTTGTATGTTTTATGCACCAGTATCAGACAAGCATGTTGGGACACAGGTTGCAGGAAGGATCTTAATTGCTGGTGTGGTTATGAGTCTTACCCCTTTATTTGAAAGCTTCTTTTGACGGGTGCTTTATTCATAGTGTATAGTACACACATAGTGGATTAGCATCAGTTTTCTTCTTTACAAATATCTCTGTTGCTTCATTAGTTCTGAACAGAGCAACTTGAAGCTGTCTTCATCTCAAAACCATCTTGCTACTAAGCTGATAAGCCATCCTTCCCTTTTTGTGACATGAATGTTAAAATGTTGTAAACAAGCTTCCAAAGGATCAACAGCATTTTTTTTCATGCTGGATATATTAATTTGTCTTGTAATATTCATCTTATGTCAACTGCAGTAATTCCCTGTGATCAAGCATAAGTACCTTTTCATGTGTGCTTGTCTGAAGCGACAGCAAGTTGCCAGAGATGTTATCAGGCACAACACATGAGGATCAGGAAAACCATTGCATTCTGACTGGAGGTATTAAAAATGTAGGGGAAAATATTATTAGAAGCTGAGTACTATTGATAGGTTTCACTCAGAGTTTAGGGGGAATATGAAAAATAAAGTATTTGCAATTCAGATTAGCAGTTTCTGAAACACCACAGAGCAATATCAACTCGTAGGGTTTCAGTCCCAAAATGCAAACACAAGTGCATTTGGTGTGGAAGCGTGAATGCTGTTCCTGCTGCAACCATGTGGTTCTGCGTAATGATGATGAATGAGCTCAGGACCCAGGGAGTGCTAAGTGCTGGGGTCTGTGGCTGTATATCTAGTTACAATGTGATTATTTTAACTGCATCTCTTTAATATCAGCATTGCACTGTGCCGCCAGAGTCCAATTTAAAACCTGGAGCAGAAGACTCCTGAAATGACTTGGTGGTGAACATCTTTCTGAAAAGCAAATAGACCCTTCAGAGTCCTGAGCAGTAGAATGTGACACTGGCAGCATGTACCGCGGAGGGGCCTTTCATCTCAGCTTATATCCCTTGATACCTAAATAGCAGCAGAAGTTTGTTTGAAGCTACAGTTCTTTTTCCAGCTATTCACCGGGGAAGATCCCAAGAGCCTTATTAGAGTTACGAGCTAATAGGAAAAAATAAGTGCAAGGAAATTATAACTGGAACCTTAGAGTCTTATGGGTCTACACAGTGATCTCTGATAGAGCGTGCCACGTGGATTCTCTGCCATGGGAGGGAAATACAAGTGAACACGTAGCTTCTAATTTTGCCTAGCACGTCCATTGATAGGACACAGAATATTCTTCTGTCCCTCAGCGTGGATGAGTAATCCATCTCCAACTGATCTTTTAACTCTTTCTAAGTGGCCGTGTCTGATCTGATCCTGGAAATGGTGCTCATATTGATCCTGTGGGAGCCCATCGCGTGAATCAGTGGCAAGCAGTGACTGAGAGACTGTACCTTTGAGGGGAAGGGAGGAGTATGTGGATTTGTGTTCAGAATGTATCATTTCTCACTTCAGACACCTTACTTATTCCTTTGTGGGGTTTGACACCATTGATTTCAGTAGCATAAGTCCTGTCAACTTCAGTGAAAGAGGGATTTGGGCCTCTGTTGGCAGATTGTTGTCTTTGTGTGTGTGTGTGTGTGTGTGTGTGTGTGTATGTATGCAGTTGACTGACAGGTGTGTTGTGTATGCTTTGGAGACAACAAATTCATGAAATTGGGTTTGTCTTAATTGGTGTTTTGAGTCTATTGCTTATGTGGAAAAGAGTATGTACGATGTTAATGTACATTGTAGGTGTCAGGCCCAGCTACTGTGGAAACTTAGCAGTCTGCTCCGTAATAAGATGATGTAACTCAGTATGTGAACAGGGATCTTTGAATTCTGCTGTGTAACAAAGCCTCTTCACTCTCTGTGTGCTTTCACAGCAAGTAGCCTGCATTTCAGCTTTGGAAACACTTCCAATAACACCAGAGTCAAACGCAGCTCTGATAGTTTTTTCCTTAGCACTTACGGACTAAACGAGACCCAAAAGAGAACACTGCAGCAGACAGCCATGGGGTGGCTGGGCTTTTAAAAGCAAGCGCAAAGTTATGCTTATTCTCTTCTCTTTTTTTAAAATAATAATAATAAAAAAAAATATATAATCTATCATAGCTCTAGTATTTGCCCAGGGAGGTGATCTCCCCAAAAGTGTGTGCTAAGAGGACATTTCTGACAAGACTGTACTGGTGGTCAGGCAACACAGTGTAACAGCTGCGTCCTTTGGAGCGATTTTCTAGGCAGCGCTTCACAGCAGCGTAGTGTGGGGCTGTTCTCCTGGCTTCCTGGGAGAGCGTGGCAGGGTAGACCCCACCATGGCAAAATTGTATTCTTTTTAGCAATAGAGTTTAGTAGGTAGAACTGGCCATGTGATGCGTAATAAACCACAGTTGCAAAGTGTGAGCCCTGTAAATAGAGAGTAGAAGTACAAAAGCCGAAACCAAGGAGGTTAGTGACTCTCTCGCACATTTGCTGTAGCAGCTAGCCTTGTTTACTGCTAGACTTCACTGATATTTCAAACCTGGCCCCAAGTCAGAGAGTAAGAGGGACTATCCTTGGAAGCTCGCTCTATTTAGAACCACTGCAAGAAAAGAAGGAATGAGAGCTACCTTTATTTGTTATTTTAAAACTGACTCCCTGTTGCAAGGCCGTAAGATGAGCAAATGGCTCTTGCACCTGGCAAGTTACCATCAGCAATTATTGCAGCGCTTAGTGTCTTTCTGCCGCCAGCAGCAGTCTCTTTGCTCCCTCTCATGTCACAGATTTCAGTGTTCTTATGGGGATGGTACAATTAAAGCCACAAGATTTAGTGCTCTAATTCTCTTTTGTTTGCAACAAAAGGGAAAGACAGGGAAGGATGATACATGTGGCTGGGTTTTTGTTTTTATTTTCCTGACTAGCAAAAATACTGTATATATATAACTGTGACAATAATAGAGTTTGTTTAAACTCATCAAGCCATTCCGTTAGTAACTGGATTAAAGGCTCTTATTTCACATAAAGGAATCTTGTTATTAAAAAACAAGTAAATGCTGCTACTACATTTCACTCCTCTCCGTTTACAAATCTTGACATCTGAGCAGGCTGTAGCTTATGTATTTCTGCATGTTTCTTTCTGTACAAATGTTTTCTAGTTTTAGATATGCCATTAATGTGATGCCAATGTCAAGAACACAGTTTTTGACAAGTGTGTCAAAAATGCTGCTTATGATAAGTGTGTGTATGGGAGGGAAACATGGTGGTTGATAGGAATCCGGGTTTCATTTTTAGCCCCTCCATTATTACCCTATGCGTGACCTAGATGAATTGCCAAATCAGACTTTTTCAAAGGGGACATCTGTGAGCACGAGTGCAATTCCCCTGTTGTAAACCTGCATCTGACCGTGAGATATTAAAATCTGAGCTCTTGACCCTCAGTTCAGTGGAGAGAAACGGGAACCACCAAAGGACAATTCACCAGATCCATTTTAGGATGAGACGAACTACCACAGGAGCTCAGGATGGCTGGTTTGCACCTTGTGGTCCACAGCTTAGACACCAAGGTGAAAGCGAGCAGGATCCCTTTGTGGCCCCTCCACAGGACTTTGGACACCTTGGATCTCAGCTGAGCCGTGCTCAGTGATGTGGAAAATCATTTCTCTGAATATTCAACCTTGGTATTTTCAAAACCAAGCTGCTGCTCCTGATAAAATTCATGCACGCTTAAAAAGAGGTTTAAATTACAGCCCTGTTGAGCCTTAGTTTCCCTCTATGAAATTAAACTGTTCGTCAGAGCTGTATGTTTTAAGTATTAACGGACAGGCTTTATTAGTGGATGCTCCAGGAGATGAAATCTCGTTGTCTTGCTTATCTGATCAGTCTTGTTAGAATCTGTGGAATATCACAATTTTTCTCACTTCAGGGATTGATCCCTTTCATTTACCTAACCGGGCCTTTCATTTACCAACCACACACCCCAGCGTGTTGGCTCTGTGGACAAATTGGTAGACTGGTCGGCTGCCAAAACAGCCTTACCTGAAATGAGCAACAGTGTGATGAAAATACATTGACTCTGTCCCACTGGATAAGCCTCAGATTGTATTGAAATAGAATTAGGCCAAGGAAGTCAATGTACTGGATAATAATGAAATGTTTAATGTGGATTAGCCACATATGAAATTAATACATTAGCATGAGTTGCTGAAGAAATAAAATTATGTCAGGCCTTCATCCTGACTCTAATGACTTAAAAATGCTGCACTCTTCTGTTTATAGAAGAGCAAAAGTAAAGCTATTGAATTTGTGTTCTTCATTTGGGTGAGAGAAATAGATATAAAATATTATGTAAAAAAAAAAAAGTATCTATATCTTTCAGAGCTTTCAAATCAGGGTCCTATTGAAGCAAGACCATAATGTTTGGGTCTAGACCACACCTGAGAGGTTACAGAGATGGGGATGAATTCCAGGAAGAACGGGGAAAGAATGAGGGCAAGAATCTACACGTAAAACTCCTTAATCACCTGCCTGGGCTTAACTTCAGAAATCTCTTGGTTGATTGAGTTTTATTGTTACTGTTTGTTATTTTTCCCTGCCCTTAATATTTATGGCTTTTTCCATGTATGACTTTTCTTCTGGCAGTTAAATCTAAATGTAGTTTTTGTTTTGGACTATCTAAAGGTGAGCTGAAATGTTGCCTACCTGGCAAGATCTTAATGGGTTTAATACAAAATGGGCAAACGTTCCAAACTAGTTGACAAAGATAATCTTTGACTGGGAGGTACGGAAGGGCTGCAGAGTGAGCTGCAGCATAAAAATTACAAGTGTTCATCTTCACTCTGTGAGGCTTTTTGGGGTTTTTTTTTGTTCTTAAAGTTTTCTTGTTGCCTCATCTGTTCTAGGTTCGTTTCTGTTTCTCAATGCATCAGAGAGCCCAAGCCCCATCGTCCTAAGCCCTTGGCTGAGGAGCAGCAGTGACCAATGCATAGTTCAAGTAGCTGTTTATAAGTTTTACCAGCAAAGCGGAGAGTATATTGCTCGTGTCCTTCCCATTGACGAAAGCAGCGGTGAAATCTTATCAGCGGAGAGTCCAGAGAAACATGGGTAAGTGTCATCCTCTCATTTGACTTGCAGCTTGAGTTGAGAAGAATCACACGAATGTGTAGCAGTACAGCCACAAAATACGTGCTGCACGTCTACGAAGGGGAGCGGGACACCACACCGAGTGGATGTTTGTCTTGCCAGACTCTAAATTATTGCGGAAGCTGGAGACTGGTGCTTATTTTAACATACAAAGCATCAGCAAACTACTGGATCCATGTAACAGGGAGTCTCTTAAGTCGACATCGTCCTTATTCTCAGTGCTTGCAAGTACAGGCATAATGTGGATGCTCATCCTAAGTTTAAAGCTTTCCTGTCTCATTCTCTCTATCTGGTTTCTTTTACTACTTCTTTACACAAGTATACTATTGGGCTGAGAATATCTACTGAGTCTTTGCAGTTTGATGGGCCCGCATACATTTTAAGTTTTTTCTTGCATTTGTGCTCTTTTAATAAAGCAGTTTGGAGCTACTGCTGGAGGAGGAAAGCTTTTGATCTTTCAAGGGTGCAACTGTTTGAAATGTTTTATCCTCTTTTTGCAATTAATTGTTGATGATGTCTTAATTTGTCAGATTTCCTTTGCATTCTTTTAAATATTGGTTAGCAGCAAAACAGGAGGAGCTGAATGCAGCATTTGAAAATGCTGTAGTAGTGGAGTAATTGAGGATTGAATTTGCATATATGTAAGGCTACTGTTCTACCTGTTCTATATACTGCACTTTTTAATTTTTATTTTTTACTTCTGCTGTGAAATGTGTGCTAAGAAGCATAGTTTTTACTAAGCATCTCAAATATTCTTTGTTTTGATGTGGTAGATTAGAGAGTTTCTAATGGCAAATCCTGCTGGCTCGTGCTTGTAACAAGATGTGATTACCTGATTACCGTCTACAGCAAATTCTGTATTTTCCAGTAGCAAAAGAAGGTGCAATAAAAAACCTTACAGGAGAGAACCTAACTCATAGAAACAGTTTGAATAGTTGTAATTCTCATATAACACATGGCCTATAAAAATGAGGAGAGCTTGTGTGTGGATCTAGATCATACTTAGTTCCAGCAACATCATCCAAATTGTAAATTACTGTTGATGTCTGGGGAAAGGTAATTAGGGGAGCCGCAGCAGCTGTCCTCTTCCTTAGCTCTTTGCAAATGCTGTGCTCTGTGTCACAGCTAATAAACATGCTTTGTGCAAAGTGCCTCCTGCACTGGCAATGCCACTCTTCCTTGGCACTTGCAGGGAACACTGCTGTGGGTAAAATGCTTTGCTGTGCTGCGTGGAGGAGCTCTAGCTTGTATCTGTGGGAAGGCAGAACTCACCAGGAGCACAGGACAGTGCCAAACGTAAAGAGCCTTGAAGGGAAAGGAAAGATCCCTTTAACTATGATAACACATGCCTGCTTTTGCCATCTGCTGGAGACAATATGGACTACTCAGTTGTGTGTTGCAGATGGAGACTGTCGCCACAGCAAAGAGGGCTCTGTGCTTTTAAAGAAGGTGGGTTTAGTTGTAGCTTGGCTATCCCATATGCTTGCAAGAAGTGTAGCTTGCTCCCCAAGAGCATTTCTGTGGCACATAGGGTGGTAAGGTTATGCCTGTGGCTTTCATGGTTTTGTATGGCTGACTCCTTGGTACTCTGTGTGCTATAAAACGTTGCAGTTGGAGCAACTGGCTAGTCCATTTTTCCCCGTTTGGTCTTGTCTCTTCACCGTGAGAGGCAGTAGCTCTTCCTCCAGCCCAGCAATGCAGAAAGGCTCTGATACTGTGCCCGCATAAATGTCGCGTAGGGACAGTTAAGTATCTCCCCACAGACTGCAGCCACAGATGACAGGGTAGCAGTGTGTTATCGTTTGCCCTGGACCTTCGCTCCAGAGTTTGAGTGCTCCTCTGCTCTTTGTTTGGAGCAATAATATTTGATTATCCCAGCTCTGATAACACAACGTGTAAATCTCACTTCTGTAAAAATCATCTTTTCTTTAAATAGTAATCAACATTAGCTAACTGGAAACCAAGAATAATTCAGTAAAGTTCTTAAATGAACTAGCAATCCTACAGTGGACGTCTGTTCTGTTTAAGATTTTATTTTGTCTTGGAAATTGCAAAGAATTGTATTGTTTTGTAGTGACTTCTTTGTCCATGCTATAACCAAATGATTTCTAAAATTTTATAAAGATTTTAGCTCTGGGCGCAAGGTAATTGAATTCCTCAGTGATGAGCCTGTTCTAGAAATAAAAACACTTCAAAGTTTCACAGGTGACACTTCTTTGATGCTATGTGCTTTATAGATTGTTTTGGAAACAAGAGATATAAAGTGTGTGTAGTTCCCAGAGACTTGTATGCGCGGTGGTGAGTCCATGCCAGTGCTTAAAATCAAGCTCATAGCAGGAAGAGTATGTTTTATTGAAACAAATGCACCTGAAGGGTGGTAAAGCAGTAAATTAATTCCAGGGTGTATTTTCTCATACTTCGAACTATCCACAGTGTCAGTATCTTTTTACCTTTTTTTTTTTTTCTTTTTAAATGGCATAACCTGACTTACATATATTAATATCTTCCAGGGTCTTCACAGTTCACCTACATTTACAAGAGAAAGAAGTAGATGCTGTCAGGTATTACTATTTCATTCAGGGTGAAACCAGACAAGCAAAGGTTTTGGTTGACAGCATTTGGAGCTGATTTTAAATAGAACATATGTAAAGCCATGAAATTTTATTAGTCAAGTAGAAACAGCACAGCACGCAGAATTTATTTGTTACCAGGGTTCAGCCATGTTTTCTTTGTGTGCAAAATACCCGGTGAGATTTTGATGGATAGTCAGCGTGCATAAAGCTTAAAGGCAGAACTAGAGATGTTCTGTTTGCTGCTCCGCTCTCATTCTCTAGAAAAAAAACCAGCCCAAGCCTGTGGAATAGAGTTATACCAATTCCATAATGAGGCTTTACAGTGTGGAAGATGTGTATTTGTTTTATTTTCTTACTTGACATATTTCACTGCAGCTGATCTATTGCACGTAGTAAGAAAGCGCGCTAATTTAAGGTGCTTTACATAGCAATAGGATAGGGCAGACACCAGGAAGAGTATGCCAGAAGTGGTAACTGTGAATGGTTCCTGAGTGATGAAACACCAGAGGCTAGCAAAGGAACACTTGTTTTGGATTATGCAGAAACTTTGCCAAATACAATAATTACTTTTCTACATAATATTTGCAACAATGCTAACCATTCAGAAGATAATTATGTCCTTGTTTATCAATTCAACAGAATTGTATACCTTTATATTTTTTAAAAAAAGCAGAAAGATCTTACTCTTTACATAATCTGTGGGTTTTGGACCACCTTTGGTTAGACCTTCTCTAATTTAGTTCCTAAGCAATCAGTAGGACTCTTCTATGGGGACAACACATTTACTGTATTCTGTTAGAATTAGATTCGTTTCATGATGAGTTTATAGATTATCTGACATTATGGATGTGGTTTTGGATGTGGTTACTCTCTTCTGGCATCTCTTGCAATTCTGTTTTGTTTTGCAAACGCTTGTAAATGATACAGGGAGAGAATCAGTGCAGTGTTACCAAACCTTTGTAATGGCAAAAGAGTTGCTATAATTCCTGCCACGGAGAGCAGCACTTTCTGATTTATCTCAAATGCCATTAGATGCAGGTACTTTCTTTTGCTGGTTTTCTGCCCCCATGGCGCTGTATACAGTCCTTTCGTGTTGCTATTTAACGGACTTCCTTTTTTGTGTTACTGGAGGTGAGGAGGCAGCAAGTACATTTACGTAGCATATTGGCTATTTAGCAAAGCAGAGTTATTTCCACAATTTGAATGTTGATTTCTTGGTGCTTCTCAGACTGTCACTGTGGCCACTGATTTCATTTCACCTCTTATTTGTTTTCACATCTGTTAAATTTATAAATATAAAGCTAGTAAGATTGTAAATGGGCTTAGTAGAGTAGGAAAAACTCGAAGGAAAACTTGCCAACAAGGTTGGAGTTTGTAATACAGGATTGGTTTGTATTTCTTTTGATCTGTGTATTTCGGAGAAGTCAGAGTTGCCCAAGGACAAAAATATCATTGCTCATTTTAATTACCATTATTATTTTACATCTCTACCTGCACTATTAATGGTAAGTTGCAGTATTATACACTATATATCAAACCAAACTTTTTAATAAGCCCATAGCAAATGACAGTATAATTTCAATTCGGTCTTTCATTGCAGACCTCCCTCATCGCTAATTCCGTAGTCATGTTCTTGCCCCCAAAATAATAATGTAGTAAGTGGATCTTAATACCGTTCACATGACCGAAGGTAATTGAGGACTTCCTGAAGAGGAGAGGCGGGGAAGCCAATCAGATCAGCTATTCAGGAGGAATACCAGGACACCAGCCTTGTTCAGATGTAGATTCAAAAGATAAGATGTGAACTACTGGATTGAGTTCGCTTCTGGCATCTCTCCCACATTTCCTGCATGAGCTGAGCACACTGCCTGTTGTGTCGTGTTGCTACTTTTTCCTCTACAAAAAGAGCAGGGTAGTTTCTCTTAGACAGGTATCTGTGTCTTTTTAGATTCTAATTGCTTTATGTTAGTGGGACTTTTTCTCTTTCTACAAATCCTTGCAACACTTTAGAGGCAAAGGGAGGCTGAAGCACTGACAGATCAGCGTGATACGTTCTATCACCCCACGCTTAGGGGATGTGGACTGTAGAATCACTGCATAGAAATGTTGGTACTGAACTGTACATTTTTTGACTTTAGCATAACTAAAAAACTACATCAAATGACTTTGGGTTTTGATATGTGATGACTTTGATATGTGAATTTTGAGCTGTGAGTAGGATGTCTAGACTAGTCTAGAGCCTTAATCAAACTTGAGATTCATCTGAAGACTTCTTTGTAAATATATTTAGTAAAAGGTGTCTCTTAAATAAAACCTGAGATCTGAACATGCATGCATGAGCAAGGAAGCCATAAAATACTAGTCTGTATAGCCAGTACTTTAGTAGGTACATATATATTTCTGCACAGAGCTCTTCCAGCAGAGAAAGAGCACCTGTTTTTGAAGGTTACTACAAATCATGATAGGCTATTCCCTTTCTGGCATCTACAACTTCACTCAAGATTGATTGCGTTGATAGATGTCAGTAAAAATAAATGAAGGAATCACTAGCATCTGTCACGTTTGACCTTGGGGCTTGAAGTCTGAAGGTTATTTCTTGTACTAGTGGTGTTCCTTTTCTTGTTCTTTTGTAGGGTTTTGTTTTTTCTTTCTTTCTAATAGCTTTAACTTACCTGTCTCACAGACCATGGGCTTAGTAGAAGGAATTTGCTTTCTTGGAACCCTTTAACCTTAAAAGTACCTTTCTCAGGTTAGTGGTAATATGAATTTGCTTAGCTTTTTTTGTGGATGTTTTTTTTAAATTCTTCTCCTTGAAAAACACATTACTAAATTCAAGCCTTTGTTTTGCAAATGCCTGGATTTAGGACTAAAAAGAAGAAAGACTGAAGTGTGTGTATCTGGGGTACTTCATATAGGCACTTAAACTCACTTCTAGGCATCAAAATATGTCTCAAAACATTTACAGTACATTTTACTCTCAGAGAATTCTAAATCAGGAGTTTAAGTCATTCAATCTAAACTATACATTTGAGAAATTCAGGTAATCCAGGAATCTGGATTTATGGATTCATTAGAAACTAAACTCTCCTGCCTTGGTGGCCAGGCACCACTAATCCTTACTTTCAGAGAAGAAAATTCAATTGTTCTAGACGGAAAATTAGCACTTTTCCTGTGCTGTTATCCACTAGCCAACTTTTATTCCCTTTCAGTCTGTCAAATTAAATGCAAAGAAAGAGCAAAACGACAAAAAGATGTTGTTGTCTCTTTTCCCCCTTCCTTTTTCAAAAGATACCGTCCTTGATACCTGTAAAGAACCAGTCCTTTTCATAGCAAGCGCTTGCATTTGGAAAGAAGTCTTTCATCTCCACCTGACAAAACCTTGGTTCTTTCAGTAGCTCAAGTCTAAATCTGAAGAAAGCTTTAACTCTGTTGGTTGTGGTACCTTGAGGAGTTCATTGCTAGCTTGTTTTCAATGGATGAGGAGATTTAAATCAAAACCCCTTCAGAATGCGTAAGGTGCAATGGAGCCCTTTGAAGCTCTATGAAACAGTATGAACCTGACACACAAATGTCTGGAAAGATTGCTTTCCCATTCCACTTGAGCACTAGACTATGTAGACAAAGTTGCCACTTCAGTACCAGAGGGTAGGTACAAGTCTGTACACTTCTGTTTTAAACTCTTTAGTGGTTTTGCTGCTGATGAAGTACTATATTATTTCTAGAGATAATCATGGATCCTTTGTGTAAATTTTATGCAGCATTGCATAGAGCTTGCCTTATTTTTGCATGTAACCTCAAGTACAACAAAGCAGTAGCTTCAAACTGCTCCCAAAGGATTTACTGTATTGTCAGTTGGGATTGGACTGTAGCAGTTTGTTTCATCTTACACACATGTATATGGAAGCAAACTATTTATTACTAAGAATGATGTATTAATATTACCAGAAACTAAATTTAGAATGCCATTCACTATTGTGGTATATCATACTGTTAAGCAACAATATTCTAGGACCTCCTGAACCAAAGTCCTTTTTAAATTGAAACAAAAGTAGCAAAAGAGGCAAATTTTTGTCAAACATAACAAAATTTGGCAAATTACTTAATGTGTCAAGAATGGAACAGCAGAAGAAAAATAACCTTATTTTTCAGGGTAAGATTTCAGTTTTAGGGATACCTAGTGAAATATCCTTTTCTGCTGCTTTTAAGATAACGCTGAACACAGTGTAGCAGAGGAAGGCTAAGGTGGTGAGCTGTATGTCCAGTGTTCATTGGCACAGGGATCCTCGTGGCTTCCCAAATAATTACAGCACCTGTTCGTGACCTCCTTGGGATCTGGGGGCTGCTTCTATGCATGAAAGCCCAGGGGGTGGCATATCTGACCCTGTAGAAATGATGCCAAACTGACTACGGTAACAAAGTTGGGGCACCCTTAGAAGGGGCTGGTTTGGGTATTTGCTCCTTTGAAACCGAAGATTCCTTAATATAAATTATTTCTTACATGGCTGAAACAATTTCTTCAGACCACTCTGAGCAACCTAATCCACTTTTTATACTCTACAAATCCTGTCACAAAAATCTGTCATCTTAAGCTTTTATACTTTGTGTCCTTCAGAATTATTTGCAGACTCCTCTCTCCTGGTTGTCATGCTGGTCTCACTTTCCACAGTCTGGGTTGTTCCTCCCCCCTCCCCACCCCCCCTCATTCCTTTAACTTGTTCCACTTGTTTTACAGATTTCTTGCTTTCCTCTCTGCCTGAGGCTTCTACTTCAATTTTTAAAAGTCATCCCAAACTAATCTTTACAGCCCCATGTTGATGCTAGCCCATGTTGCCCTTCCTATCAGTGTAGACACACCAGGATGAATTTCAGCTTCCTAAAACCTAAGCAAGCAAACAACTTGCTACACGTACTCACGCCACCCAGCCTCTTCTCCCCAAGCACACGCACACACTCTTTCTTTTACTTGTTTAGGTGTCCCTTCTGCTGTACAGAATTGCAGTCTCTTTAGGATCCTTTGCTACATAGCATCCAAGTGTGCTTGCCCACAGCCCAGATGCTTCCAACATTTGTTTCCAGAGACTAGGCAACACGCCTCATTAATATTGCCAGCCTTGTTTCTAGTTATATTTCTGCTCCCCTCAAGCTAAGCTCTCTGTCATTCTGCTGCTGGCACAGTTTCATAACTAGCCTGCGGTATAATTGCTTTCTGTTTCTGCTACTTATTTTTGACCTTAAAAACCTTCTGAGTTCTGTGCAACCTGCTCTGCGGCTGTCCTACCCTGGAGCACGGGTTTGTCATTGTCTGCAATTTCCTTGGGGCTTTCCTTGCTAATGCTTGAGAATGTCCTTCTTATCCAAGGCAAATCTACCCTGCCGAATTAAGTACTATAGAAGATTTACAAGGTAGTATTCCTCCCTTCGAATTCAGAGAGAAATTATTAACTAGGTGGCGATAACCTTGCAAGACTTAGAAATCGTGTCCTTGACCCAGCCAGCAGCTAAGAGTGTTAGTGTAGTGGTAATGCAGTCCATTCTGCGTTCTAAGCCGGGTTCTCAGGTGTTGCTCTTAAATATCTCAGTTCTGTTTCATGACTGACACCACAGCGTTCAAGTCCAGTAGGGCAGCTTTGCACCTTCACTTTAAAGACCACTGTCTGTAATGCTGCCTCGCCAAAAATGGTGCCCGTTTTTCTCAATTGCTGGTAAATCAGGTGTTTTCTCGAGAAAGAAGAAAGAAAACTCTGGTAAAGTTGACCACTAATTTACAATTTACTTCTGCATATTAAAAAGAAATCAAAGATTTATGCAACAGGAATTTGCAAATTAATTCTCAATAAATTCCCAACTGGAAAATTGAAGGGAATTAAGGCTAAGAAACTATTTAGATGCTGATGCTTGCTGCAGTGGCAGAGGAGGAGGAGCTTGGGGTTCTTTTCAGCAATCGAGGAAAGTGCTGAACGGGCTTTCTTCCTGCAGGAATACAGTGAGGACTGTGGTGTTTGACACCAGTGTGAAGCACTTTGCAGAGCTTTTAATTTAAAACTGGTGTACCATATTTGTTAAATAGCATTGCTAATGCCTGAAAGCATTTTTCTGTCATTTTTCTGTCATTTTTCTGTCAAATAGCTACCTTTGTTTGCTTTGCAATTTTATTGTTTTTTATGGCCCACGCCTGGTACATTAGAAGTTGTATTCCTGTAACAAAATACTGTCTCAAGGGCTCTTTTGTACTGGCAGTGGCAAACCATTAATGTCAGCAGCTAGTCTGGCAAAAACATGGTTTGGGGTTGACATCAACACCAAAGGCACAGGTTTCAGACAGGGTTGTCAGATCTGCTTTATGCACTGCTTTACACAGCTTATTTCTTGACTTGTGCACTGTGGCAGAAGGCTTTTCCATACACTGTGCTGAATAATGCTTATTCTTAAAGTGAATCAATATAGCAAAGCCACGAGCATTCATGGCCTGCACAGTAGCATTTTGGTATGTTGTGTACAGAAATGGACAGTCCTCTGCATTGCGTTTGGAAGAACTTGCCTTTTCCCTGTCTTTTTTGCAAGGGTAACAGATGTGGTCATCTGTTTTTCTTTATGGACACTGAGTTCAGTGAGTCACCACGTGCAGTTGCCAGCTCTTTATAAACGTCAGTCCGTAACCTTATGATATTTGTTGCCTGACTAAATATGATTTTCTGTTGGAAACAGCAGCAGTGAAGTTTGTTTACTGAATGTAATTGGAGCTTTTCCTGATCATCCCTGACTTGGCGTGCCATTCATGCTGATGGGTTGAGGCCACAAAGACACATAATAAAGTTCCTTTTGACAAGACAAAGCTATACTAATCGAGGACTTAAACCAGCACCACGGTCTGCCATCCTTGATGAACTTCACATGAGGATAAGACTGCAGAAGATCGACACAATTCTAAATCTTTTACAAGGGAATAAAGTTTTTATGACTCCGTTTCATCTAGCAAGGAGGACAAGCAGTAGAGTAAATGAGACAAACTCAGCTGTCTCTCGTATTTAGATCAGTGGCCAGTTATTATGATGCCTTTATAAGAGGAAAAAATTATGCTAAGGGGAAGATTTTATCAAAATATTTATATTGAAATACTTTTTAATAAAGAAGCCAAATAATCTGACTTTCTTCAGAAGAAGAAAAACACAAAGTGTAGAAAAATTTACCCTGTGCAATGTGCTTTCTCAGAGACTTTAAGATAACTTTAGTTAGAACATTACTATCGGTATGTTAAGTGCAAAGGATGACCTGATTATTTTTAGGATGTTAAACACGCTAAGAGTATCTACCTAAGTGTGCTACCACACCAGAAAATAAAAATGTGAGATGATCCATCTGGATATTGTATTAGTTTGAATGGAGACAGCATTCTCAAATCTAGCAATTGTTTTTTGCATCTGTGCTCCTTTCCTTTCTGAATGCCTGGCTTTCAGGAGGCCGCGGTGCGGGAAGTGTGGGCTAATGCTTTTGACAATTGAGATCCGTATCAAAACCATGATGATTGCAATTTGTTATTATTACATGCCAGATGAGCTATTCAGAGGCTCATTTCTTAGAGGTCTCTAGATAACATCTGACACAAGTTGATTTCCTTTATTTTTAAAGCCAGTTGTCTGGGAACTTGGGTTCCTTTCATTCCTTTAGGCAATTTCTCCAGGTCAAGGCTGGGGCATGTATCTGGGCTGTTGGAAAGGGAATTGACTCTGCTCTTACTCTTTCTGTTTTAGATAGGGGATTTTGATTGCCAGTATCAAGGCAGTTGCAGTTGACAGTGCCTAGCAACCCAGCCCCTCTCAGACAATGAGCCATACTATCACCTTCAATGTTTATCAACAATCAGACCACTATCAATTTTTAAATTGTTTTCTCAAGAACATCTGGCTTTCTTTTCACTTATTGCTTGTTGGCAGTACTCTATTACAAAAGGAAAAAAAAATCCTGTATAATTTTTCTGACTTCTTAATAGTTTGAAAACGGAGAGTGTAGTGGTGTTTTGGACAACAGAATTTCTGTCTTTCCATCAGCTCTTTTATCTCTTCTCACTTATTCCCAGGGCTCTCTTGTTCCTTGCTCCCTCTATCTCAACATACTCTTCCCTTCTAGTTTTGTCTTTCAGGCTTTTCCAGCTCCTCGACAGGCCGTGTTCCCTCTCTCCCTTCATCTTCCTGCCCCGTCTCTTGCTCCTGTCCCGTTTGCCTTTGCCTCAGGTATATTTCTTCTTCATGTATTCTGGGTCCAAAGGCTGGGGAAGGCACAGAGCAGCTTCTTTTGGGTGCCCAGGTTTGGTAGTGCTTGCTGCAGCCCAGAGTGAGCGCTGGACACCTTCCCTTGTGCAATTCAGCTGCCACTTCTGGAGGAAAATCTCTGCCAAGAGGACAGAAGCACCAGCTTGTTGGAAGCTTGCAAACTGGCCTTGTTGAGGTGAAAGGGCCACACAAATGAAACAAGTGATGCTATGCATCACGCTTTCAACAAGTGGTCTGAATGACTCTTAAAAACATCAAAACTAGGTGGTACTGACGTAGGTGGTACTATACAGACGGACATGTCAAGCATTTAAGAGATATTCTAGCAGATCATTAGGGACGTTGGTATTCAATAGAAGTGCGGCTGAGCAGCACTGCATTTATGGCATTATTTTTCCTAGAAGGGTGCAGGTTTTTATGGGGAGAAATAATGCTGATATCTGTGTTTTCAGAGTCAAAGGAGTTGATTCCAGCAGAGCTGTTAATGCGTGTTGCCTTCACCTCAGGTGAGTGGCCTAGCACTGTTTGAGGGAGCCAGCATTAATCTGCTGAATTTCAGTATATGCACAAAATCTAGATTGTGCATTTGCTGAAATGCAGAAACAGTTGTTGGGGCAAAGTGAAGAGAAAAAAAAGAATTGTTCGTAGGCTAGGAAAATTCTAGCTCTGCATCAGCTTCTGAGTCCTCATCATGAGCAGCACATGGCAGATACATGTCCACCCTGCAGAGGACAGGCATTGCACATACTCTTTCCACGTTCTCTTCCCCTTTCCCCTCCCAGGTCTCCTTGTTGCATTAATACTGCCACTACTAAGGCATCAATGTCTAAATTGTGTCTGTCTAACTGAATTGTGAACATTTCCTTTCTCAAATTAATCACTACCCAATCCCCATTTCATGTGCCTTTGATGCCTGATTTTAATTGCCTTAAAGTAGAAAGCTCCAATGAGCAGGGAAATTAAAATTGCAAAATCCTGACAGCTTTTTTTTAGTTGAGTTATTTGCCTCCACAGTCAACTTGAATAGTATGGGGTTTGGTTGTGGTTTTTTTCTTTTCTTTTTTTTTTTTTTTGTGACTGAGTGTCTTACTTGCTTTCCATTTCTGGCAGAGGCTCAGGCTTAACAGCAATGGATAGACTACCTTTTAACTCCAGAACACGGAACGTGGTCTGTGTTGCCTGCGTTCTGAGAGAGATGTCACAAGTCAGTGAAAGGAGCTCTCCCTTTCTTTTGAAGCTGAACTTTGGAGGGAAACTGCCATTTGGAAAGACTGAAACTCCTAATGTATAATGGAGTCTCAGGGGTGTCATGGAGGGGGCAAAAGAGAGAATGAAGCATGTTGTATCCAACTGAAAAGCCAGAAGTAATTTAGGACAATCGCACAATTTCCTTTATCCAGAAATTGTATCTTCCATGAAAACATAACTTTTCATGGGAAGAGTTCAGTTTTGATTAATGAAATATTGGTTTCTTTGGACAGACCCCAAATACCCTGGATGTGGTTTTGCTGCCTCAGCTCATGCGCAAGAAAGTTTGTATGTCCTTTTTCACAGGGATTGTTCTTTATCCCTCTGAGGAGACAGCATGTGTTCTCCAGCCAAGATGTGGCATGCCATGGAAGTTGCATGACTTGAGGAGCATCATCATGAGTGCTGATGGGAACACTTTTTACACAAGGAATAACACCGCCATTTGAGTGTCTGTGCTGTAGAGAAATATGGCATCATAAGGGATTGCAATTGAATAATGAACTGACTCAGAGAAATACTGCAGGTCAGCTATATAAAGCAAAGTAGAACCCGCTGATAAACTAATATACATATTTCGCTTTAAAAATGCAACTGTGATACTACTTTGCAAATTGTTTGGGTTTTTTGAACTTAATGAAGTGTAATAGCAAAGCCAGAGTCCCATGGTTTCTCAGACTTGGGAGTAAAGTGGAGAAAAATTGCCCTGGTGTAGGACAGGTTTATTAATTATTGAGTGAAAAAGGAGTTGTCTGTCAAATTACTAGATTTCAAATCTGAAATTTGTTGCCTTTTACTGACTTGTTTTTTGTCTAGGACTGATATGCCGGCTTTTTCTCAGTATTGACTTTTTCTTAATGACTTATGCTTGTAGACTTTGGTAATAATTTATGCCATGATCGTGCTCAGTTATTATCTACTGACTGATAGAGTTTGTTTTACAAACAAGTTTCATTGTAATGTAACTGTTCAGTTCTGGCACAGCAAGCCGTGGTAATGTCTTCTGCAGGTTAATGTCATTCTTTACTCAGCTGTTGCTCAATTATCCGTCAGAAAGTATCTTGTTTTCTGTTCCTTGCCTGTGACAGCCCTAGTGAGAGTGGCTTGGCTTTGTGGTTTTTTTCGGCATTTAGGTGTAAAGTAGATTTTGTTGCCTGTTTACCTCAGAAAAGTGTTTTAAACATCCTCTTGGTAAGCTCAGGATGTTCTTGAGGGGCAAAGACATAGCATTTATTGACTGTCTTTTTATACCGTTGCCCTTTTTGACCAGAATAGTTATCCAGAGTTGAAGATCCGCAGGTTGTCTTTTTAAGGAAGAAAAGTTGACAATGAGGCCAATGGTCTTGGTCATCCTGTTGATTTGAAACCCTTGTGTTCCTGAAAACTCTAGTCTTGTTTCTGGGCTACTCAGTACTTACTCAGCTGTATTTTATGTTTGCACTTTTCTGTGTATGATATTCCTAGTTGTCTTCCTGGTCACCTTTCCCTCACATGTGCATTAAACTATATACAGGAACTGGCTTTTTCTCTCCCACTCCCTGAAAAGTTACTGTTTTCTCTCTCTTTCTCTTTTTGCTTGATTTTATATGGAGTGAGGGATTTTTTGTTTATGGGCTGGCCATTGCTTGTGCACATAACTTGTGTGTGTGTGTGAGACACGCACCACATGCATGCATGCCTACTGTTTCGACAGTCTGGTACAGTATCTTTTCACATCCTTCATCCTGGAATGATTGCTGAAGGGTGGCTTTGCTGATCCTTCTTCCCTTTGGAAAAGCCGTCAGTGTCATGCAAGTCTCATCCATCTGCTAGGGAACGCAATTCTAGAATTATTTTTTAATGGTGTAGAAGAGGCATAAGCTCAATATCTTTTCAGCCACAGAAGGAGAAGGAAGGGGGAGCGAGTGTTCCTCCAGCTCATTAATCAGGATGAGAATGAGAAATGGAAACAGCTCTCTAGTCATTTACTATTTGCTCCAAAGTAAATCTATCTAAATATTAGTGCACTGATGATAGTAAAAAAAAAAAAAGGGGGGGGGGGCAGGGGAGGGAGGAAAAAAGCCTTGTCATTAGCTTGTCGTGCTCTGTAGCAAAGTACATGGGAGACCAGAGATATATGTACTGTGACATTTCTGTAATGAAAACTTGAGCCATAAAAGTAGTTTCTGCTATGTTCTGGAAAAGGAACTCTCAGAGGAAACACATTAACAGTATTTCACATTACAAATTATTATTGCATATTCAGCTATTGTTTCAAATGAGAATTGTGTGTATTACAGGGTGAGGGAAGAAAGATACAGTTAGTATTTCTTCTGTAAGCAGAATTAAGATTTTATGCAGCTGGTTATATCAGTTCTACCCTATAAATTTCAGTCAATACTTTCGCTGAATGATGAGTTAGTTGTCCCTAGGATACTTGATGGACTTACATGCATAGTTCGGGTTACACTAGTAGTGGCTGAATATGTTTTTCTCGCTGTGCTTAAATGGAAGAAGGTATTCCAGTGTGAAAATGAGACTTGCTGGGTATATAGTAAAGGGTGGTCTCCCACGTTGAATTTACAGACCTCATGATGTAGAAGCTGGATATTACCAAATAACGGTATTTGTGCTGTGAGTGCAAACTGCATTTTTCCTGCCATGCCTAAACATTTTGAATTAATTAGGAGCTTTGTTTCATCCACTCCCCTCTCTCCACCCAGGAGGGGTGTGTGTTTGGAAAGCTGGCTATTTTCATTACCTTCTTACACTGTAATTAATTTTATGACCTTGCACAGGAGGTCACAGTTGTCTTCACAAAAATTTGGAAGAAAGTTTAAAATATCATTGAGACTTTCTGTATTAAGTGTTGCTAGCAGAAAGCTATTTCTGTGTTGTTAGGATGCTGGTTTTTCTCTTTCCTCCTCTAACCTCCTTCCTAGAGGAAGAACCATCCCTTCATCTTCATCTACCATCCTCCCCCAACCTCCCTGGACCACTTGGCTCCCTTTATGCTCCCAAGGAACAGCTTCCAGCTCTTCTCTCTGAGCTGTGTCTAGTTGGCTCTGACTGTGTACCTCAGTTTCCTTTTTCTGGTTTCTGAATGAAATTATTGATATGTACTAGCACTTTGGAATTTGGCTTCAAATAAGTGTGAAAGTGAGAGAGAAAGAAATAATTTTTCTTAATGTGTTAGTTTCTGTGTATGTAAATTGAAAAGTCTTAGAGACAATGATTATTCCAGAAGTGGTGTGCCACTGAAGTTCCTAGTTCTTTCTTTGCCCGATAAAGCTGCAGAAAAACAGAGTCTAGGGGGAAACTGGCTCCTATTTCCAGTTTCCACATTAGCTTATATAAAAGGTGAGAGGAAGAAATGGTGTTTTATTTTAAGGCTTTTCAGTTTAGCAGACTGTCAGGCTGGCCTGAGATTAGATGGGGTCAGAATAACATCTGAATACTTTGACAAATCGCTCTGAACTTCCAGAAGACCTAGGCTGATGTTAGCAGAAATCAAGAGATGCAGTTAATATGGGTTTCATTCTGCTGTTATAATTACTGCTTTCTGGCAACACTCCAGCATCTTTCCCCGCTCACCTTTGTTGTGGCCTGGCAGAATGGGATGCTGGATGCCTTGGAGAAGGCTCCAAAGAAGCACTGCGTAAAGCTTGCCTTTTAAGTCCTGTGTACTGCTCGCATTTGTGCCTTAATGATGTTGCATCAAGACAGCAAGATGTCTAATCCATAGCAGCAACACCATTCCTTCATTTATATTTACATTAAACTTATGTTAACAGTATCATTAACATCTTAGTGATATTGTAGTGTAGCCTTATCTGCGTATTCTCAAAATGCTTCTTGTTGAAAAAGATTTGCTAAGTACTTTATTGCTAGACAGAAAAACCAGTGAAGCACTCTCTAATTAAATGAAAGTAGTTAATTTTCCTTTTTCTTCCATTGAGATTGGAAGCCACAGTGGCACCCCCAGATATTCCGCCCCTGTACTCAAAATGGCAGTGAATTTTTTTCCTCTTCACAATTGCCTGGCAGAGGGTCTGAGCCACCCAATTTACCTGCAGTCCCACGTGAGGTCAAGATACAAGCCCCAGAAGTTCTGGAGAAAAGGGGGTGAGAGTGAAGCACTGTTGCAGAATGAGTAACTCAAGTGTTGATTTGCCATGAGGTTGCCCATCTGAGGTAGGTTAATCTTGGAGCTGAAGTGTGAATGAGGATCTTAATTAGCACCGCACTGAAGACATACTGTGACGAAACTATGTAATTAAATTGTGTGGAGGAAATGAATCTATGATCCAAGTACAGCATAGGTGATTATCAGTGTTCACTGATCACCTTACGCAAAGGTGATTATCAGTGTTCAGCTGACTAGAAATGAAACAGCTTGACTCAGAAAACACCCCCCTTTATTTCCTTCGATATTTCTAATATTTTGAAATTAGTTTTTTCCTAGAGTATTGATTATTCTCCATAACAGAGAGATCAAAGTGGACTTTTTATGAATACTTTGCCGTTTATTTTAAAATTGCTCTTCCATGTCTATTTGTAGTAGTAAATGTGATTATAATGATATTCACAGAAAATAAACATGGAGCACATACAGTCTGAATCAAAGCAAACTGATTTTAAAAGATCAAACAGATGCTGAAATCCTACTTGTTGCTTTCTTCTGTAGGTGACAACCTGTCAGGTATGGGTGCTGTAAGGCTGAATTCAGCAATGCGTGTAAAAGAGAGTCTGGCATCTGAAAGAGTGTCAGCAAGTGTGCGTGGCATTCAGTTAAGTGGAGCATGAGGTTTTTAATGTTTAGGAAAATGGGTATCATGCTGCATGTTTTGAACAAAGCAGCATCAGGTCTTTTCAGTGCCCATTTCAAGCCCTCTTGATTATGAATCTGTCACTAGAGTTTCCTAGTCTTTCAGTCAAGATCATCAGCCAGGAGTGCAGCCGTGTTTTAGATGCATTTCACTTAGAAATGCTTTACAATGAGGGTGGTGAGGCACTGGAACAGGTTGCCCAGAGAGGTGGTGGAGGTGCCATCCCTGGAGACATTCAAGGCCAGGCTGGATGAGGCTCTGAGCGACCTGATCTAGTTGAAGATGTCCCTGCTCACTGCAGGAGGGTTGGACTAGATGGCCTTTAAAGCTCCCTTCCAACCCAACATATTCTATGATTCTATGTAGAATCAGGGGCTAGTTCTATGGAGTATTTTTACCTCTTTCTGTTTTAGCATATGCAACGTGGTAGATAAATTTGGTGAAAGAAATATGTGGAAATATCTCGCATAACTCCTTTTTTTAAAGCAAAATGGGAAATTGTGCCCAGATCTCCCTTGCAATTTTTATCTTTTTGGTGACATTTCAGAAAGTTTTCACATACAGGTGGTTATTTTAGGTACTCCGAATTGTGGCTGCTGGCAAACTTTATCCTGGGAGTGGGGCGAGATAGTGTGAGTTCACTAAGGCAGAAAAACAAACTGCTAGAGGAACAAAGAAGTTATGCAAATACATGACATGGTTTAACCATATGTAATTTAATGCTTTGCACTTAAGCAACACCTTTCAGGTAAAAATCTGCTGGACTTCATCAAATGATAAGGGTTTTTTATGACATCTTTTCTACTGTCTTACAGATAGCTGGTTAGAAGACCTTAAGGGTTAAGGGACTGTTCACAACTCTGTATGCAGAGCCCAGCAGTCCTGTGTCACAGTTGTGTGTGGTAATGTCAGACTTCTTCATTTTTTTGAGCCATTTTCCTACTGAATGTGTGCCCTGAACCTTGAAGAATTTTTACCATCATACTGTTTATACTGATCTTTTGTTGTTGTTGTTCTCTGTGAATGCTGTTTCTTCATCACACAGCCATGATTGGGATCTCAACCTTCAGCTCTCCAAGTGCTAAAAGCAAATTTGGTAATGAGAGCTGTTATGGCTTTAGTCTGATAAAATGGAGCAGCAGGTGGAATCACTTCACTGTTCAGGATAAACTGTTGCACAGAGCAGGTATCTGGTTCACTGGGAATCAGGAACAGAGATATTTGATTGCATGAAGTGAAACATGCCCTAATTCTGAGTATTGGGCAAAGCTTGAGATTCTGAAATATTTGATTCCTGAAGAGAGTATATACTCTGCACCGCCACCACCACTGAGCTGGAGGTGTTCTGTGTCTTCAGACAGACTGGAAGACGTGCCTGTGACAACTTCATATTTCCTTATTATTATCTGTCTACTTTGCTATGGCGCGTGTAATCCCTTCCACAAACTATCAGTGGTCTGAGCAAGTCTGAGCACAGGTTGCCAGCACTAGGCAGTATGGTGACATGGGCAGAATATTTCCCTCCTAGTTGAAAACGCTCACTTGACCTGCTGGGATGTGCTCTTCCTAGCTTTGCTCATAACCTTTGCTGTTGCCTTTGCTTGAAAAGATGGTAGTCTTCAGATGTAAATACCTGATAGTTTTATGGCATAGGGAGGATTAGGTCAAACTTGGGACCACTGGCTAGCCTTGTGTTCCTGTTGTTATCTTGTGGACTCCTTTCTCCTAGCACAGGGAATCCTTTTTCCCCCCTCAGAATAACAAATAAAACTCAGTAATTAAAATCAAGAGACCAATCCTAAACATTATGTGCGTTGTGTCTGCTGCTAAAAAGACTGTAAGGTTAACCCATATGTCTACTCATTGTAACAGCTACTGGCATTCGTATCTCTCAGAAGTTGTTGATGTAAGTACCAGATCAATCTGGGTCTCCTGGAGTAGGACAGGTGGCAGGAAAGCTCTGTTCTGGAGAGACAGGCAATACCAGTGGCGCCGAGGTACGGTTGTAAAGAATTAAATTTTGAAGTCTGCTGAGCTCTTTTTATTCTTCAGCTCTTTTGTGCTCACTTACCATTATCAGCTTTCTAGCTCAGCGTGATACTTAAGCATAAGTTGAATCTTCACAGAGTGCTGGTGTTGAAAACTTTCATGTCCTTAAGTTACATACAGTATCTTCAAATCTCAAGTGGTCTTTGGAAATTCATTCATTCATTGCTCCTGAATGAATGAGTGGAGATGTGTCCACTTGTAACCTGCTAAATTAGGTAACTTTCCTTTCTACCATTTCCTTTCTTGTTTCTATCATATAGTATGCGGATCTCTCATATGGCATGCAGAAATGCATACAGCAGTTTTGGAGGGCTTTTAGCCTTCTGGATTACCTTCTGCTGTCTGCAAACATCTTGTGACAG
This sequence comes from Rhinoptilus africanus, assembly GCA_013400135.1. NCBI lineage: Eukaryota > Metazoa > Chordata > Aves > Charadriiformes > Glareolidae > Rhinoptilus > Rhinoptilus africanus. The sequence continues at coordinate 167,225 of VXBO01005818.1, forward strand.
ATCCAAGCACACAGGTGGTAGGATTGTGTTGATGTGCAATACGGCTTGCCCTGTTTTTCCATGTGGACTTGAAGAGTTGGCCAAACATGGGAATTGGCCCAGAAGTGAAAGCTGAGATTTGGCTTTGAGACTTATTGGGAACACAGGCTAGATCAGATCTTTCTAGGTCTCATTTTTTCTTTCCAGGAATGGAATAGGCTTTTAAAAAAATTGTATTGAATTTATGCTGGATTATCTGCTTTTCTACATTTTAAGTGTCATGCTATTTTCTTAACCTTGTATCTTCTATAGCTAGAAACTGCTTTAGGCTTTGAAAGAAGTAGGTTAATAAAACAACGTGTTAGGAAAGTTTCTTATTATCATTAATTCATTTTTACTTTTAATTGTTTTATGTTGTAACAAAGCCAATAACTTTTTAAGTGTTAAGTGTGTGTTTCCTTGTCAGGCCATTCTCTTCTGTCCTGCAGAACAGCCTGGGATATATCCTGGCGCACACAGTAGACCCACAGCCTAGACCACTCCCTTCCCTATGAGTATAAGCCTTGAGATAGTGTTCGGTCTGGCTCGTAGCTGGGATTTGTCTGTTCTAGTGGTGTTGGGGTGAGGTGAGTATGGATGCCTCTTTCTGCGGACAAGAACTCCATCATGAAATGAAAAACTTTTTTGAGATAAAAGTATAATTGAGATTGGTATATTTCTATCAAAAATTTTGTTCTGTTACATTTTTGTTTCAGATTAAAACATCTTTAGCCAGAAAATTCCCAACAGTGTCGTCTTAACAAATTCTTTTTAATAATTTTAACATAGATGCTATTACAAAGATCTAGTCCTTTTCTGGCCAGTAGTTTTAATACCATTTATTACAAGTGACAGATTGTTTGTTAGCATGATTTGTCTCCCAGCTTGTAATATTTAGAAGTATGAGTAATTGTTGATACTGTGGAAGGAGGCTTTGAGTTGTCACAACTGTTGTAGCTGTGTGTTGGTTTTATGAGGAGTGAGTAAATATCTGTGCAAGTGAGTTAACAGCTTAATCTGCTCCCTTTCACCCAACATGACTCACTAGAGCATTTCTGTACGCACGGCTGCCACTTCTCTCCCCAGTTGCTGCTTCATCGACATGAATCTGTTTGAGCTCTCCATACGTGCGCTACCCTCTCGGTACTGTACAACGTTTGTCATGGTGCTGACGCTGTCAGCTTTCAGATTCTCATGTGTGATTCCCCTGCAAGAGGATCTGACTCACAGACCCCTCCTGAGATCCATTTAACACACTGAATTAAATTCAAGTAGCTCTTGATGCTTGTTAGCGTCTTCTGTCTGACTGACTGGGATCTTACTCCTTAGTCTTGAAACTGTTTGTAATATTAGATGTGGACATGGCACATCACAAATTTATGCCACTCCAGGGTCCCAGTCGCTTTTTATCTTTGGGGGGGGGGGGTTTGCAGACTGTGTTTCCATGAAGGGTGACAAAATATGCAGCCTCGCTTTTCAGTGTGTCCTTAGTGTGCAGATGTTTCTCCGCTTGCCTTCTGAACAATTCATCCTTTAGCAGTAGTATATCCTGCTCTCAGTTTTGCATACAAGCAGTGCGTTCCAGGGTCATTGACTGAGCTGGGGAGAGAATGAATGTCTGTGTCCAGACACTCACTGTGTAGTGAGGCTTTTCATCTTGATTTCCTCAGCCCTGAGAAACATTAGGCCCTTGTTAAAAATATGTGATGTTGGACCACCCAAAATATAAATGTTTGACTACAATGTCTTTTGGAAATGTTCGAGCGCTCACATGTAGTTTTAAAATGAGGCCCTAGTTAGGAGTTGCTTTCTTTATTTCACAGAAATCATAGTCCCAAGGTGCTGTAAACCACACCTTTGTATCTGCTAAGTCTGCCTGAATTTTTAGTTGGCCAGCTAGCAATGCCACTGGGGATTTTCACAACACTTCCCCAAGCTCCAACCTCACTGTCCATTGACTTACATAGATCCCCCAAGTTAAGTTATATCCTAAGCTTGTGTCAGTTCTTGCCTTGAAGTGAAATTATGAACCCAAAAGAGTGTGCATTGCGAAAACATTAACCTGAGTAATTAATCCAAAATCACATCAAAGCCCAGCTGAAGATGAATGAGTAGCAAACATGAAAGCTAACAAGAACAGAGTCCAGAAATACTCCAGTAGTACAAGGAAATTCAGCAAAAGTGTTTGTCCATTGGTAAAAGGAAAAGGCAAAGGTAATGCTTATTTTTTAACTTGAATCCTCGCAAGTAGAGCCTGACCCCAGATCTCTGTGTGTATTAGAACAGCTCAGAAAGGAGAAGTGCAGACGACACCAGGGGAGCAACTAGTCAGGGGCTGCTTACAGAAGGTGGATGCACTCAAATACATGGACCTGGATGTGCCCAAGGGTCCTGAAAAAGTAGACTGCTGCAGTTGTGGGGCTCATGTATAATGTCTATGACAAATTACGGTAACTGGGAAGGAGGCTGGCAAATTCCCGATGACTGAAAATAACAAGTGGTATACCAGTTTTTTGGAAAGGCAAGAAAGTAGAGGACCTGGGGAACTATGGGCATGGTGCACATCATCTTAGAGTCTATTGGACTACAATGACTTCCAACCAACGTTTTTATGAATCTGTTGCCTGAAAATGGAACCCTGATTGCTGATTTTTGTCTCTTCATTTCAGCTAAAGCTCTATTTTGTGTTCCCAGATGTGTTCTCCTAAGTGTCGTGGGTCTCCCATGATGTATCTCAAATTGTTGTTATTCAGTCAAAATTCCCGTGAACTTCCAGAAAAGTTAGGTCAGGTCTGAAGCTACACGTTGCAGCTTAGGTAGTTTGCATTTGGTCTTCATTATCCTCAGAAATCAATATTCCAAAGTTAATTTCTTTCTGCAAGATCATTGAGTTTGAGTTCCTCCAGTACCTGTGAAGAGAATAAATGCAAGGACTGTAGTATCTTGCAGAGGTCAGAAACAATTGATCTCTGCTCAGTTTGTCATGCTGTAACAATTACTTAATGTGTTATGGGATTGCTGTTTTTTTTTCTTTCCCAAGTATTGTGTAGTGGCTGTACGCTAAAGGCAGGCTGCAGAACTAGTGACATCAATAGTCTGGCACATCTAATGTTCAGGTGATATGCAAGTAGAAAAATACATACTACACTTCCAGAGCGCAATGTAAGCTTATTTATTACTTCTTTAGGTATAAAATATCAAGTTTTGTTTTGCCAATTACATGTTACAGTTTCATATTGTTAAATGTTTCAATGTATACTTAAACGCTAGCACCTCTGAAATGAGGAGAAGCCTCTCAGTTTAATGAGGACATTTTTATTGCTGTTTGTACACTTTGATTAAATAGAAGATACAGAAATTTAAGTCTGATGATTATATTTTCAGAATAACATAAGTAACAATAATTTGCTCTTTTCCTAATCCAGTGACTACATTTGAGAGATAGTATTTGGGAAGTGCCAATGTTCTCAATGAAATGAAGCCAGTGCAATCACGCCCAAAAGTGAGTTTCGCATTCCAGGACTGTTTCCATTAACACTAAACTACTGCCCTGGCAATCCCCTGCTGTAGTTCCTGAGCCCCTGTCTCTTACCTGCGTCTCTTACTGTGGTATGGAATGTCAGGGGACATGGGAAGGTTGGGGCTTCTGTCGTCTGTGTCAGAGCTAACCTGTCCTGGATAAATCAGACTGCACATGAAATAGAAGTAATTAGTACCGAAATGTAGAAATTCACTGGAGAAGTTGATGCCAAGGCTGATTTTCATTCTTACATTTCACTCCTGTGCCCTTTTGAGTGCCTTCCTGGTCTTCTGCTTTAATACAGACCTAGGCAATTCTGCGATTCAGTACAAACTGAGCAGGCAGAGCCCAGGTTCCTACACTGGACTTTGCAGCAGGGGCCTGCGAAGGTGTGCGGAAGGCACGGGCTGGGAGTTTGCATGTGCTGTGGCTGTGGCCCGGAGTGGCTGAAGCTGTTGTGCTACAGTCTGTGTCTGAATGTGTAGGTGTGCTTGTTCCCTGAGAGCGCAACTCCAGACTTTTGCGGGAGTTCTTGTACTAGATCTGTGCCACCGCTTGGCTGGGAATCACCCAAACTGTCCAACTCCAGAAACAAACGTGGTGCAGGTGAGCAAAGGTACTGCTTCCTTGTCTTCTGTGCAACTTCAGTGAGAGAGTGTCTTTATTTTTTGAAAATAAAAAAAACTCAACAGAGCAAAACCAAACCCCAAGAAGTTCTGTGCTGTTATTGATCAGCTTCAGCGTGATACTGCTGCTGCTGGCTCTGTATTTATGTTCCCTCCCACCCCACGTATTGCATTTCTATCAACAAGAGTGATCTGTGAGGTTGGAGACATGGGAGAAAATACCCAGAGGGTCAGCACGTCATTGTGGAGGAGAAGGAATCATTATTGTGTTTTATCAAATCCTCAACAGCTTGTTCTGCTGGGGATAAATGTTTTCCCCCTACTGCTCTCTGGAATCCTGATATTCTTCATTCAGCATGATCCCGTGGTGTGTAATTGAATTGAGATTCATATGGTGTGGATTGCCATCACAAAAGCGTGTTTGAGGAGAATTGCCTGAAAAACTTGCCATGTGGGGGGAGATGTTCACAGGATAAATGCTTTCTCCAGCCTCAATTACCTTCAAAACTAAGCCGAAGGTTGCCGCATCAAGTATACCAGACTCTGTTGGGTAACTACCAGTGGTTTTGTTGCCCCCGCAGGCAGGACTCTGGCCTCACCAGCCATGGCTCAGGGAGGGGAGGGCTTGATTTAGTCATGCTTTCTCTCTCCTTTTTCCTAAGAAGCCTTGGGGAAATGCTTTAAGCTACAGATGCTCTAGGGCTGTAAATCAGGGCCCTTGGCACCGAGTTCTGCTAAAACGATCTTTTCAGGCATGCTGGCAGGGTTTTGGTTTTCTTTCTTCTTGCATCATTACAGAAGTGATCAAAATTGGGACATTAAATTAAAGCAAAGCTAATTCTCACACTGTGAATTTTTAAGGAGCGTATTATTTTTCAGTCACTTCACTAGCACATTTCAATTTGCAGCTCTGTAAGAAAGAATGGCTGTAAGAAGAAGGATGTTACCCGAGTATCTGTAACTAATGCCTGCTTGTGTTGGAGGTTAATTGTCAGATTGCCTTAAAATATTTGTAATTTATAATGATTATTAATGGACAGTGAGGCTCTAGGTTGCATTCTTATATATGATTGTCTACTCAAGTTCTTTATTTTGTGTAACTAGTACTCTTAATTAGACCATGAACTTTATAAAGCATACGCGGTTGTACTATATTTCTCTCTTGTTTCTTTTTATTAGCCATATTTCTACTCCCTACTATTCGTAAATCATGTGTCTGGCTTGAAAATAATACTGTTGGCAAGTTCTGTGAATTTGCCTCAAGCTTTTAAAACCTTACCTCACTTTTTTAAACCTCTTTTCCCCAAAGCAATGATGACTCGAAACTTCTAGAGATAAATAGTTGTTTGACATTGAGAAAGACATCAAATATTGCAAGGCTTGTAATCAATTCACAAGAGATGGCAAGGCAGAGCATTTTGAATACGTAGATGACTATGTACCTATTACATCCACTTTTCTAAATTATTAGTAAGTAGCTGTGTACAGAAAGTGTCAGCAGTTGCTCATTTTCACATTCAAGCATCTGTCTTGCTTATAGCCCGAGGGGTCTGTTTTGGGTACAGATGAGGCTTCCACTTTTGAAAGCCTGGCTGAAATCTGTCACAGAATCAAGAGCAATATTTTCCCCTTATCCTAACAGAAACCGTTTGTACTTGGTGCCGACACTGTTGCTCGTACGTTTCTGATGGAAGACCAAAGGCGTTAAATGATCGGCAAAGCAATGTTCTTATCCTCTAACTGCTAAGCTGCCTGCTCCTTGTGGACTGCAGCCCCGCGTGGTGTTCAAGCACTGTATCAGATGTCATTGCCACAATGCAGCCCAGCGTTTCATCTCTGCCGCTGTCGACACACGACTGCATCTGGAAAGACCTAATGTGTGGCTTTGACAAAGTGTGCCTAATTTCTCTGTTAGCACAGAAATGGGAGTACATGCATATGAGCTTAATGAACGCGTTGAACCTTCTGGATCTCAGTCCCAGAGGTCTGGGATAACATGGGAGGAGGAGGAGTGCCTTAATGCAGCGCTGTGGCTTGTAGGTGGTACAGCAATACAACTACTAGGAATTGAGTAATAATTCAAATATTTCAGGGATCAGATTGAGGTTTACAGTCGTTTCATGTGCTGTGTAAGGACTTCTGAATTTAAGGACAACTTGCATTTTATTTTCCAGCTGTCTGTCCATTTATGTGGTTTAAAGTTCAGGGAAAACGTGGAAAGCCATTTGCCTCTGTGAGATGCAGCCATTTGTAATGCTGTGCTTTTTGTTGTTTTTTTTAACAAAGACATGATAAATGTCACTAATCTTTGATCAAAAGTGAGTTAAACTTGTTTTCTGTTAACAGCAAAGGAAAGGAAAGTTAGGATTATTCTTTGCACTTTGTGGCACTTAAAATGTTCATAGTTTCCAACTGTACAGCATTTTACACTTCCTATATTTAATTTTCACTTTAAACCAACTCCCCACCACCTCCTGCCAACTGCAGGGAAAAAGAAAATTCAGTGTAAATATCTGTAATCAGGAAGATGTGGTATTAAACATGATACATGAAATGCTGATATATTTGTAAGTCTTTGCTTACTGGTTTTAGTGTGGTATTAGACTACACCATCAGCAAAATGTTTGCTTTTTCATTCTGTACACTATCTCCTGTCACATATTGCAGCCTGGTTCAAGCTGTAATGACTTCGCACGCTATCTAAAAAGGCGCTGACTCTAGTTACAAGCACAAAAGGCATGTGATTTAAAACGACCAGTAGGTGTTTGACTTTCTGTCCCTCCGAATAACCATTGAAATGGTAAGCCTTTTGCCTACGTACCAAAACAGCATAAAGCTTATAAGCATTTTAGTCACCTTCTGCAGATACCAGAAACCAAGGCACAAAAAGCAGGGGGAATTTCCTAAGGTCTCACGTGCCTGAATGACAGCACCAAAATTGACAGTTTGGTTTTTTTTGAAGCTGGTTCTCCTTCCATAGGTCTCTGTTTATCTTTGTTTCACTTAGTTTTCTCTTCAATAGAATTTTTTTTTCTCCTTCTAAAATTGCTGAGGGTAGTGATAGGGTCTCAAAATCTTGTATCCAAACACTTGAACACATCAGTATCAGGATATTGAATCTCTCTGAATTCCCCTTTAATGGGACAAATCTACATGTTCGATGTGAACATCTCAAACTCTTTGATTTGTATTTCAATTTGCATTCAGATGGGATTGCCGGCCATTTGAATCCATCTACAGTTAAAGCTGATTTGAAAGAAATACCAAGTACACATGTCCAATTAAACTGAAGGTGTCACGCAGCATATAAATTGCAATCCATCATTTTTTTTCAGTCTCCCTAAAATTCACTGACTGTATTTAATTCAAAGCAGTTATCTTTGTGGTTTAGGAATATACCACAGTAGGGCAGAGGAGAAATGAGCACAGCTCTCTGTGGTGCTTTGGTAGACTCAAAATGATGGGTCTCAACATATTTGTGGTCATCTTAACAGTAGAATAAGCAGCATATCACTTCTTTCCCCTGCTTTCCTGCTCTAACCACATCCTTTCAGCCTGGAGCCGCTTCCTCGGGCTCTGACGGACAGGTCTCTCCACCTTCCTTAGATTTGGTAACCTTTATAGATTGCATGCCAGGAGCTAAAGCAAAATTGGTACCTAATTTGAAACGTCATTTCAACAGCTTCTTTGCGCCACTTGCTTATGGTCATGAGTCCCAAGCAGCTTCTCAGAAAAAGCATTGGAAAAATAGACTTTCATGCTTTTTTTAATAAATGCTTTGTGTGAAAAGAGGATGAGGAGGAGATGATGTGAATTGAGTCATGCTAATGTGAGCAAAGTACCTAGCCTGGAGGGGGGAGGGCTATGAACTGCTATGGTCAATGCTCACCTGCAAGGGTGATGGAGAAAACTAATACCACCGCACTTTCACATTGCTTGTTTGTATGCGTATCCCAGATGCCTTTACCTTCCTGTTTCATTTAACATAACTGTATCCTACTACGTGCAAAATGAACAGATTTCAAAAAAGATCCATCTAATCCAAATTGTTGGAGTCAGAAGCTGGGCTGTGTAGTCACAACAGAGTTCACTGTCACTTGTTAAGAGAGGGAGCTTAGAATCATAGAATCATAGGGTTGGAAGGGACCTCGAAAGATCATCTAGTCCAACCCCCCTGCCAGAGCAGGGTCACCTAGAGCACATCACACAGGAACGCGTCCAGGCGGGTTTTGAATATCTCCAGTGAAGGAGACTCTACAATCTCTCTGGGCAGCCTGTTCCAGTGCTCTGTCACTCTCACAGTAAAAAAATTCTTCCTGATATTCCTCTTGAATCTCCTATGCTCCAATTTGCATCCATTACTCCTTGTCCTATCACTGGTCATCACTGAAAACAACTTCACTCCATCTTCCTGACACTCCCCCTTTATGTATTTGAAGACATTGATGAGGTCACCCCCTCAGTCTCCTTTTCTCCAGACTAAAGAGACCCAGCTCCCTCAGCCTNTACCCTCATCCAGGTTGTTGATGAAGATGTTGAACAACACCGGTCCCAGTACCGACCCCTGAGGGACTCCACTAGTCACAGGCCTCCAACTAGATTCTGCCCCATTGACTACGACTCTATGACTTCTTCCTTTCAACCAGTTCTTGATCCACCTCACTGCTTGATCACCAAACCCATACTTGATCAGCTTAGCTACAATTAGTCAGAATGAAAAGCCAAAAATTTTTCTCCTGGCCTGTTGCTAGCATTTCCCTGGCATGCAGTGACCAAGGGTTTAGCATGTACCAAACTTGTCTAAAACCCAAGGGTTATAGGGCTTGCCATGAAGAGAACTTGTAAGTAGAACCTAGTCCCCAGCCTGTAAGTGAAAGGTTCTGGCTCTAGTGGCCTGATTCCTTGTAATATTTATAAACAGTAATTTAAGCAAAGTGAAAAACGGAAGGAGGAATTTTAGCCACCTTTAAATTTTTTACCACTGTGTTTAAGACAGCAAGCTGGGGCTGAGAAATATGTAAACTGCCTTCTAATTAAAGTAGTTCAATATACAGGCTTCCTGGTGCTTTAACTTTAAGGTACAATATGCACTTAATTATTCCCAAGACAAAAATGACTTTCCGAGTGGTGTAATTCTCCCCATAGGCAGAATAACGTGGTTTAGTGAACTGGGCTAGGCTTTAACAGGGCCTGCAACAGCAGTAATTTTAGTGGCTCCTTAGAGATTACAGAGTAAACATTTTAAAATCTAATTTATAGGAAATACATTATTATGGTTTTGGTCAATCCTAATTTATTGTTAACAGGATTATTAAAATGATATAAACTGAGGATCGTTCCTGCTGGATATTACGCACCCTCCCAGTAAAGTTGACCAAAATTCAACTTGGTCATTCCACTACCTTATGCAGAAGTATAATACTCTCACAAGAATAACACTTAATTCTTTAACTTTTCCATAAATAAAATACTTTATCCCAAAGTAGCCCACTTCTTGTTTGTTGTAATTTCTTTTGCCTTAAAATTAGAACTAAACAAGGTGTGGAACATGTAAAACTGTCTAATAGCAGTCACTATCTCATTTACTGTTATGACTGCCCTTTTAAAATCAATTGGATTTTTTTTCTGTATTTAGCATTTAATAATCATACATCTTAAGATTTTTCAGGAACAGTGTCTTTAGTTGCTTTCGAAACTTCAGAGCAGACTTTAGGTTTATTTTTTAGTTTAATTGTCAAAATCCAGGCATAATATTTGTCCTTTCAAATTCTGCTCATATTGTTGAAACATGTCTCTTTTTTTAGGCAAAGAATCTGAATCTGGTTAAAGGTTGGACTCCTGTATATTTCTGGGTTTCGTCCTTCTGTAAAATGACGAACAAAGCCCTATTGACCGAAGACGTGCAGAGCCTGGAGCAAATATCTTATTTTAAAGTATCTTAGTACTGTCTCAAAATGACCAGCAGATTTATTGAGGGACATAAAAACGTTCGGTGTGCTCTTTTTCTTATTTACTCTTCTCAATTTAATTAAGGAAAGAGGAAGAAGCAGAGGGAGAGATTTCTGAAGCTACGATCCCCCAGAGCCTTGGGAAGTGGCCGGGTGTAATAGCTGCTGAAGTCACCAACTGATCAAAGTCTTTGAATCCCGTCCCTTCATGGGTCCTTTATTCCCGGGTTTTCCTGAGCTCTGTTGGTATTGTATTTGTTCTTGCCAGCTGATCATGGGAGAATTAACTAACTTAGTTACTTCTAGTAAGGTACTAGTTATGTCTACTAAGGTACCCAGTGGTAAATTAATAGTAATTGTGACCTGTCGTGGCTGAAGAGGGCCAGAAAGGATCATATCAAATGTGACTGAGTAAGAAACTTGAGCGCAAACTCTGCCCTATATTTTCAGAAGTTCAGGGTTTGCAAATGACCTTTTCTAACAGAAAGTGAAGTTTTATTTTGTTTTTTTCTGGTCCCTTCTGTGACCTGGAGTTGAACAACTCCGAGCTAGGATTTGCAACAGCCTCTCTAGAAATTTCCATCTCCATTTAACAAACAGTACTTAAAAGAGTTTACACACTTCTAAGAAATCTTTGTTTTAAACCTGGAGCTGTGATGTATTTTAAGCTACTGATGTTGTGGTAAATGTTTTGGAGGTCAAACCAATCTGCAGGAAGTTCGGAGCTGTGTGAAATTTCTTTTCAAAGGTGTTTTCTTAAAATGCTGTGCAGTTTGACCACGGGTTCATCTCTGACCGTCCTTTGGACGTGATTAGTAAAGAACAGATTATGTTGGGTGACGGTGGCTTCTTTTGTCTTGGCTTCCTTCTGAAAGTTTGTGTAGCTGTTAGGGCACTATCTGGTGCTTAAAAGGAAAAGTAATAGGAACGGAGTTTAATCAGGCTTTTTGCTACTGCTGTTTTCATTTGCACAAGTTATTATTTTATTACTTTTCCACAGCAATAGAGTTATCTCAGTTGAAGGCATTAGGGGCCCTAGGTGTGGAAACTTACTGATATCATTTGTGATAAAAAAGATTAATTTTCCAACTCACTGTCTCTTAAATCAGCTAATCATTNTGCACACCTGAAAGGTAGCCCCCCCCCCCCCCCATTTCTTCCCTTTTAGTAACAGGGAACACACTCAGGAGTTAAACTTCAGTGTCCTGAATTCTAGTCAACTGTGATATGTACAAATCTGTCCTTTTTTCCCTGGTAGAAGGGAAAGAGAACAGCAACAAAACCCACGTGTGCTCATCCTGGCATTAAATAGATAAAATCCTGATATTAAATTGATGACTATTTGCAAATCATCTCAGTAAAGTACTTGCCTGTGCTTATGTTCATATTTTAAATTTGAAAAAGATTAATTTTCCAACTCACTGTCTCTTAAATCAGCTAATCATTAACTGTGGAAAATGGTCCACAGCTCTTTGACTGTACCATTGATGTTGGGTTTATATTCTGGGTGGAAAGTTCATCATCCTTTCCTTTCCTTGCATCTGGAGGAATGCATGCACGTATAAATGCATACAAGCAAAAGTAAAAACTGTGATTTTTTTCTTTCCATGAAATGTTCAGAATTATGTGGAGTGTCAATATACCAAGGGAGAAAAAAGCTTATCATGCCTTTTGTTCCCAAATACTCTGGATACAAATATATAAATAACATACACAGTTAACTAAAGTCTCCCTTTGTTTGCATTGGTGTACCTGAGTTCTGCGTGTCTCAGTGTATTTTGAGATTAATTCCCTTGTTTTATATACTGGTTATTAGGACCTCAATGTGATTGGTAATGTTACTGTGGTCTAATGAAAACAGATAAATGTTAACCTTGAGAATGCAGCAAATGAGCTGGTGAGGCAAACCCAGATTTTCCAGTTTTTCTTTTCATTTCTGCAGTGACATTTAATTTGAAGCATGTCTTACACATTTCAGTCTCTGATTAACTGTACCAGGTATTTACCCCCTCTCTGAATTTGCCTTTTCTTTAATTAATTGCAGACATAACTGAAGTTCTGTCTTTTGAATGTTCCTTAGCCTGTTCTGAAGGAATGTAAAAGCACCTAGGATGCTGATTTTAGGCTGTTGCTGCCAGCGGGCCTCAAGGTACAACTCCGTGTGCAGGTCATTGCATCTCATGCTTTTACAAAGGGATTCTGTAGCTAAATGCCCGACCTTTGAACCAAGTGCTATCTCTGCAAACCTCTCAAAGAATGGGCATAATCTGCAGCGTACCAGTGATGGTTTGGGCACTTCTGGTTCAACCGCTTCTTTGAGAGAAAGCAATAGGGAGTGTCTGCTGCACAGAGAAATAGCCTGCGAGCAGGGTTTCTGAACGTGACTGTCCTTTAAGAAGTAAAGTGTAGGGCTTTGCCAGGGAATGAAACAAGACTGTGAACCTGATGACCCTTGTCCACCACCCAGGGGTTGGTGTGTGGCTCAGCCCTGCTGCCTCCTCTGCCAGGCGGGGTCCTGCCCTCACCCCGCTGCACGCTTTGGCAGAGTTTCCCGCAGATGTAGCTCAGGAAAATAAGGGCCAGATACATGTCTGTTTTGCCTTCTGATGGCTCGCAGTCCTTATCTGAGACTTGCCTGCCTTTGAGAGTTACGTCATGGTTAAACCATATCCTACTGATGGGTCAGTTCTGTTTGGCACGAGTCAGACTTTGGTTCCCAAACTGCTAAATACCTCAATGAACACAACGTCAAATCCTCTTAAACTTTGTCCACTGCAAGAAAGGGATCACTGAGAAGGTTTCATCTTAGCGCATAGTTTTTTGGAGGGAGACACAAACATATTCTACAGAGCTAAAAGTTCTGGTTTTTAGTAGAGCTTCTCAAAAGCTTTTGGGCTTCAAGTTTTTGTGAAATACTAAATTTTGACAGAAAAAGAAAAGAGTTTGTGGAAGCTTTCAAAAAACTTGCATACTATTCTCTGACTATATTGACTATATTTTTTGATTTTTTTTTTTAATTTACACCAATACGGCGCATCTTTATTAACATTTGGGCCACTTTTTGTAGCCCAAAGCATTTGGATATGTTAAGTGATAAAATTTTGAAAAGCGTAGCTAGCAGAGAAAGGACTGTATTTCAAATCTTGTTTGAGCAGATGTAGGAAAATAATGAGGTGTGGCTGGATGAGACCTGTTCCAGGTGGCAAGATCTGCAGTATGGGATGGCTTTTCTACTGGCAGTGGTGGGGATAGGAGACGTGGTGAATAGTTTGTTTGAGCTTGTGTTTGAGTGGAGCAAGGGGTACAAGATACAGAACTGAAAGAAAGTAAGTGTGGCAAAGTAGGCTGGGAGCATATAGAAACGGACTTTAAAGAATGAGGAGAAATGCCATTGTTCTTAAGGTTAGATGGGCTCCCTGCCCTTCTCCCCAGTCTGTAGCTGCGTTATTAAGCTCCAAACTCTGGGATTACATTCCAATAACAAATTTTCCCTTTGTGATTTCGGTTCAGTGGGTACTGTGATTCATCCCCCTTACCCCAAGAGCAGGTGAAGTGATCCACATAAAGTTGGTCCTGAGATTTCTTTGGAAAAATATGTAGGACAAATTCTTACTCATCTGCTTTATCCCTGTGGTCCACTTGCCCATATTTAGAATAGGGTGGACCTTCTGGACTGAATTCTGGCTGGTGTGCTTTCAAGAGGAGGGAACTGTAGTTACATCTTACTTGTTTTATGTGGTCACATGCAAGACAGGAAATCTTGGTTATTTCAGTAAGGTCTTTATGGTAAATTTATCCCATCCATTTTTTTCCTGATATTCTATAGTCAAGGAATAAAATTCTTACTTTTTTGCAAGTGTGCATCTTAAAGGGATTTATATTTTAAGTTGAGTGCGGTGATCCTTTAATAACATGAGGTGGATTTTGCTGGTGGGAGACTTGGTTTACCTTGTGCAGCCTGGTAGGACACGCAGGCAATAGCCTTGGTAATCGGGCAGTTCTGTGTCTTTAGAAGTGTAGAAAAGTCTGCTTTCAAAGGTTTGGTGTAGAAGACATATTTTTCCTCCTATATATTGTCTGATTGCAGACATTTTAAGCTGTCAGGAGATACATTTAAAACTTGAACTGGAAAATGAATGATTTTTTTTTTTACCTGAGTCTAAAAATATCTTACAGATGGCAAGTTTTATGCATTGATTACATTCTTTGCCTTTGTATTGATTTTTTGGTTTAGTGGTTTTTTGGTTTAGTGGTTTTTTGGTTTGGTTTTGTGGGGTTTTTTTGGTGACATATGAAAAGGAGTTTTCTAGGGGGTGGGTATTTTGGTTTGCTTTTGGGTTTGCATGTATTTAATTATATAGCAACACTGGAGCCCCTAATCTTACCCTATTAAAATGTATTTAGGCCTTTCCGTATTCAAATCCTTAAATCTAAATCAGCATTTTAGTTCTGTGTCTGTTTGTCACGGCAAAAGCAGAACCAGGGGCATTTCTCTGGCTTTCAGGCACCCAAAAGGTAGAAATGGGTTTTATTCAGTTTCAGTCTGAGATGGCAACACGCATGAGGCATCCTGCATTTTCGACCAAAACCACCATGAGATCTCACCACCTCTCCTCCCTTCAGTGCGGTCTCACTCTCCAAACCTTGTAATTGAAAATGAGACTAAAATCTGTATTTTCTTCTGAACATTAGTCTCTGTCGTTATTGTTTATGTTCTTTCCTGCTTACTATGCTCTTACGTATTTATGCACATTCAGAGAATATTTTTGAAGGATAAAATCAAGCATTCAAAATTTATGAAATGCCAGAATGTTTTGCTGTCCAATCTTAATTCTACCTCTTGTAATTACATTCATTATGATACAGTCCTTAATTATATGAATCATAGTATTTTTAGTACAAGATACATGCTTGATTCAGCACAGAGGATAGATGATGCTCACATAATGAGCAATATTTTTTTACTCTCATTGTTCAGTTAGTGCCTCTGTGGTTTATTTACTGAAATGATTCAAGCCTTGCTCAGAAGACAAAGTTATTCATTTCCTTAGGGTTTTTATTCTTGTCACACTCACGACCCGAATTTTGAATACTTTATATACTGATTTGTTTCGATACCATCCCAGTCAGGTGGGGAGATTAACGTTATTATGGGGTCATAAATTTGGTCGTAAAGCCTGTGTATGTTGCTATTTTCTTTTGGGAAGCTAAGAAAAAAGGGGCTTCAAAAATATTCACTGATTTTTAAGAGCCCAATTTGAGACATGTATGAGCAGATTTTCATCATGTGACACTGAATATTCAAAAGGTACCTTCCATGTATTTCACTAGGACGGTGAAAAACTGACAGAAAGACACTCTTTCTGCACAGTTTCAAGCTTCCTGCCTTTCCAAAAAAAAACCCGCTCCCAAAAAAACCCCAAACAACAAACCAGAGAAAATAACTTGGGAATTTTTCTATACTTGGCCTGAGGCAACTACTTAGGATGGAAGAACTCAGACTGGATGGGAATCGATCACCAAGATTCCCCCAAATTTAAACTTACATTTATGAGAGATGTTGGAAAATATTAATAAATAATTGTAGTATTTCTACTCATAGTTATTGTGAACTTTTTATTAATAGTTTCTGGTGAATAAAGACATTACAAAAGTGCAGCATCTCATTCTTTTCCTTAGCTCTTATCCAATGGCGTTGTCATTCCACAGTTTCATTTTACTGTGTCTTTTTTTGTGTAGGGAGAAGAGGATTTTCTCCTTCAGAAAAGATTCTGCTGGAATCTAAAAAGATTTCCAGCTGAACAGTGTGTTCATAAGAAAAGCTCTTGCTTAAAGGGACCAGCATTTCATGAAAAGGAATTAATTCTTAAAAAGATTGTGTCTGGCTGTATTGTATAATTCATTTGAACGACAGCTCTACAGATGGGGCTCAAGGAAAGACCAGTGACACCTCTTTATGCCTCTATCTTTTTCACTTTATTTTTTAGTTGACTGATTGAGATTGCATCCGTGCACTCTTCTATTATAATTTTGGCATTGTAACTGATGTTTTGATTTCTTGAAAATGGTTACTTACCTTTTCCTTCACATAAAATCGACTGCTGGCATGGTGAGTAGTTAATTCTTTGTCGTTATTAGCATGAAAAACGCACTGGTCTGATTGTGACCGTTCTGCCTTGAACAAAAGTGTGAAAGTCAATAAGCATTTTGAAAGAAAGGATATTCAGAACTACATGAGATTTTTCTTTGAGATGGTACTGGTCTTCGGTTTCTGGTACAGGCTAAATGCTAGTTTCCACAGAGGCAAAACATGAGGTTTGTCTGTACAATCTTATCTTAGGTTTCTCATTTAAATGAGAAAAAAGAAAATAATCTCTTTTTAAATGACAGGAAGAGCTGATCATGTTAGTCATTTAAATTCTATTTACATAGTATGATTTTTCAACTTAGAAGTGCTACATTTTTAAGTCCAGCCATTCGGTCATTGAGCTGTACCCTGTTAAACAGGTCTAAACCCAGACTGAATCACTTAAGTTCATTGGTTCTTTTTTCATGGTAGCATGACTGAAAGCAATCTGATACGTCTAATGCATGGTAAGGCCAAACTAGAAGCCTTATTTCAGTCTCTGGAGATTTCAACACTGGAAAAAGAAGACATGTTAAACTTGACTTCAGTTTTAGATTAGATTAAATCTCTCCGTATGGATTTAGGACTGAAAAACCGAGTAATTTTGGAGGTGTCTGTAATTCTTCTCCAATAGGAACACTTTTATTCTTTCTGTGCTGGGACCATCCACTTGTATCCTTCCAAAACAGCGCTTGTCAACCTTTTAGCACTAAGATCCCAATCCACGGTTTGTGCAAGGACTACCACCAAAATTTGCACATCCTTTTAACCCCAGGTGCATGCTTGCTGACTCTATATTACTATGAGCATGTTTGTACTATTGTAAGTTCTGCCTTACCCACTGCCTTACCCATTCCCTCATGTGGAATTTTTCTAGACTAACAAAGAAACAGATAGCTTTTAAAAGTTTGAAACAGATCTGCATTAACAAATCCTGCCTTAATTTTCAAAAACGAGTGGTGATTCTGCCCACCCAAATGTTGATCTGTTATCCTGTGGCCTGTATGTCCTGATCTTTTCATAACTCTTGGTGCGGGTAGACAACTCTCAGCAGCTTTCCAGAATTCTGGCGCTCTCTGAAGATCAAATGATTTCTATCAGTAGGAAAAGGCCGCTATCAGAGATAGTGCAGTCCGCCTCAGTGGAGGCTCTCAATGTGTATAACTGGGTATAAATTTGTTGTGTATGTGCAAAGAAGCAGAAATTTCTGAAGCTGTAACCTGTGGCAGAGGACAGACTACTTTGACATATAACTATAGCAATACAAATCATATATTCCTTGGTGTATTCTTCTGCTTTTTGTTATACTTCTGTTATCAGTTGGTAATGTTTGCTTAATTGGCAACTTAATGATACCAAAGAGTCCTAGTATGTTAAGGTAGAACACTCCATGTTGGAGAATCTACCAATTTAGATTCTGCTATGTTCAAGGAGAAGGTCAAGTGGTGGTATAAATAGCACTGGTTTAGACACCCTCCAGACTTGTTGTGTTTAGATCAGTTTCTGAATTTCCCTGTGCTGCCCATGGAAACTGTTCTTCCTTGGTACTCAAGTTCGTCATGCAAAAGGAACTTAACTTTAATGATATCCTAAGAGGGATCCGTCCATACCTTCTATCAGCCAGCGTCTCCTAGACAACATGGCACTGTGGTCCGAGCAGCTGAGACACTTCACTTCTGTTTAGGTTGACGCTGAATCATTTTCTCAGGGGTTGAAAAGTTCAGAAGGAGAATGAAATAAGATCATTTTCCCTCTATACTTCACAAAATCCTACAAAGTAGGATAGACCTTTTTGTTCTTGCATCATTATGTACAGAGCAAGGTTAGGCTTTCATTGCAGACTTGCTCAAGGCACATTATGTGATCTCCAGGAGAAATGTATGCTTGATATTTTCCAGCACAATTTTCAGGAGAGAGCAGCAACAAGGAAGTAATATAGGCTTGGGCAAATGCTGAAATAATGTCATTCTGTGCTTAAAAGCCCTGAAGCAGATTGAAGTCATGAGCTTCTGCTTCACAGCCACCATCCATAGTGTCTCCTCGTTTTAACTTGCATCTGCACAGTTATCTGTGCACTTGTGGAAAGGACGTTAGAAGAGCATGGAGAACCCTGACAAAATATGTGGGGTATGCTCTTGGGCTGATCCACTACAGAGCTACAGAACTGAATCCAAAAAGAGAGGAGAGTGAGCCATTGGTATCAGCTCTGTACCACGCAAATTCAGAGATGCTGCAGGGACAAGCATCTTCCTTCCCAGGGCCTCCCCATGCTTTGCCTACAGCTCGCGTTGCAGACGGAGCCTCCCCTCCACCAACCAGTTTCACAGCAGGCCTTCTTGTTGCTGTTGTGTGAGGAGAAACTCCCTCCTGATCTCTTCAGCCTCCTCTGCCTTCTTTACATGTCACCTCAGCAGTACCCGGGGATCGTGGTGGGCACTGAATTTGCTCAGTGTTTTAAAGGTGGTGAGTGCAGAAACGTTGCTTATGTTCACTACTTCTAAAGGGAATTTCAGTTTCCCACCCTTCCCTCCTGACACTTTCTAAAGAGAGAGATAGGATTGTATTTCTGAGGCTAGAGAAAAACAAAACCAAATCTTTATTTCTTTATCTTGTGGTCTTGAGGAATTTCCTTATCATAGTTGCCACAGCTGCAGCTTCTTCAGCCTTCAAATGAATGGCAAGACAGCTTTTGCAAAGTGTTTTTTCCTAAACCTTGTTTCTCAGTAGTTGAAAATAAACCTTGTGTCTTTCTGTCTTAATAATCCCTAAAGGCGGCTCATACAGCAAGATTACAGCTTTTGTGGAGTCATAACCTACCACCTAACGAGCCTTCCAGTGCAAGGGAAGGCCTGATCTTCTTGGAATAAAGGACAGGCAGGAAAGAAGAAAGAAACAGAACAAAAACTCTGAATAAAAACCTTCTTAATTTCTCTTTTCCTCACAGAGAGATGAGTTAGTGACCAAACTTTTCTTTTGCTTTTCAACCTTTTGGATGTTGTAAAAAGAGCATTGACAGAGGCAATGTGTATAATTATCTTTTCATAATAAATTTGGAGGACAGTTTTACTGCTTGAGCCTACTGAAGTGCTGATCCTCTTCTTCCTTACACCATCAATACTGGGGAAAGAGAAAAGGAGAAAGAGAAGGAAAATGATGAAAAGAAAGACAGAAATAAAAGAAAGAACTGCTTCTGACAACCAGTAGCATTTTCCTAAGTTAAGATCTGTGCAGTTTGATGGGGCAAAACTTAACTTGTACTTTGGAGAAGGTCTCGCAGCCAGTGCAGCCGTGTGTTGGAACTACAGCTCTGATTTCTCCTGGCAGCAGTATCTGTCAATATTGAATGCCCAATATCAAACGCTCCCTGAACTAGGTATTGGTGACTTCCAGGTGAATATCCCAGTCAACAGAGCCTTTCTCACCCTCTTGCTTGCTTTCTCCTTGCACGTATTTAGTACATTACTTAAAATGAAATGGGTACCACAGAAGGGTGCATTTTGGCATGACCTCACGCTGATGATTGAGGTAGGATTTCATTTGACCTTCTAAACTGAAAAAGGGAGTTTCAATTGAAGTAATCTTCTTTTTAGAAAGGCTTTTTTAGACAGAGTTTTGGGCAAGAAAATTTTTTGAGAAACCCTTGCTATTAGTACCTTTGAGACAGCCTCAGTGTAGTTGCATGGAACAGACTCATTGTGGACCATGACTTAATTCTTAGCTTAATTCTATGTCCATGTTGAGACGTGGAAAAAATAGTTCTCAGTAAGAGCAGTGATTCACATTCAAAGTCACTCAAAATGTAGAATGATGAATTAGAGCCATCTGTAATGATTCTTACTTTTGCTTTTCTTCTTACTTCCTCTTTTCCCTAAAACTGAGCTATTAAATTCCCAAACAATAGGTAGAAATGCATGTTAACATTATTAATCTAAGAATTTACTTGCAAACTAAAATCTTTTCTTCTAGGGTGAACTCCCTTAAGTATTTAATTTGTACAGTACATTTTTTCCAGCCTTTCCTTGGCAGAACATAAAATACCAATTGAGCATTTGGCTTTATGGCTTCTAGCAGACTAGGGAAAAGATAGTAAACATTCATTCCCACCTTCTTGTTCCCAAAATCTAAAAATCCAATAACAACCAATTTTATTTTGCTGTGTTATGTTCTTGCTGTACTGCGGGAGATTTTGCCGTTAAAACCACAGCACACCTTCTACACTGAATCTCTCAGTATTTTCTTTTTCCTGTTTTAAAATGAAACTAAAGGTAACAGTTTACTAGGAAATGTTTACTAGAGAGAAAACTGCTTACCTAGAGGGAAAAAAGATTATTTTAAAAGAATTCTTCATCATATCTGTTTATTTTGAGGGAAGAAAAGATGTAAAAATTTCATGAAGTAATCAAAAGTTGAAAAAAACAGTAAAGCATTGTCTGATCGATGGCTTCAAGAGCTGTGTATGCCAGCACGTTCGCTTACTAACCGAGTTTGACACTAACAACATCAAATTTCTGGTTTTAGGACACTGCCCTGAGGCTTTAAGCAAGACATAAGTGTTACAGAAAGACATGTTCTAATGCTTTGTAAAGTGACAAAATTTGCTTTCATTCTGTCAAACTATAGTACTGTGAGAATTAACTAACTGTTGTGGGACTGGAGTGGATCCACGTGGATCAGAAACCGGGATTATGGTCATGCCCTTTACTGAAACTTTGTATGTCTCCCAGAGCTGTGGTTTGCAGCATGATACACCAATTACCCACCAAAGAGACTGGTAATCAGAGCGGTGCTGATTAACAACAGAAGGCTTTTTGAACACAGAGTTGTACAAAGGGAAACATGCCCAGCAAGTGCCCTCTCTGATATTTAATTACGGAAGAATCTGATGAAGAGAGGAGTTTACAGGACTGGCTCTGGATTACCTACGCAAGGGGGTTTCTCACAGAAAAGGGTTTAAAAAAAAGCGCACACTAGTGTCAGACAAAGGTTAGGATACTAACTCAGTTAGAGATAATTAAGATCCTGTGAGTGCTTTGCTTGTTGGGCCGTGGTGTGGTACGTCACTGTACCAGAACTTTTTGCTGTGGGCTGGGAGAGTCTGATTCTTCAGTCCCTTAAATCTGAGAGCTCCAAGATACTTCTACTGTAAGTCATCATTTGGAAATGCTCTTTGAGGGATTTAGAAGGTGTCAAGGCTATGACTAATGTTGGATTTCTGGTGTGTGGGTGGACACTTAAGTGCCATATAGATGTATGAGGTACTGCAGTTAATGGATTGATTTGGTTGATCCTGGGTGTTCTGGTGAAATTCAGGATCAGGTGATGTGTTGTTCCCTGATGAACTAGGTTAGAGTAACTGGAAGTTAAGTAGAAAATTGAAATACTGTATTCTTTATGTGAAGAAAACGGAAAGTTTTTGAACACTTGATTTTTTTTTTTTACACAGATCGAAAATTATTTTTGTCCAAATGCTCTTTAGTTTGTTTTGAAATGAGTTGGTGAATTTGCCATAACTCTTAATGAACCCAGGTGGGATTTTCAAAAGTATGAACATTTGTCTGACTCTTGCCCCAGTGGAGCAAGTGTGTTCATCCCTGACTTCATCTGGGGTAAAGTTCAACCACATCTCAGTGCCTGTTTTCGAGAAGCCTATGCTTAGTGCCCACATCACGATGATCTCCTTTACACCTGAATTACTTGTCACTCTTGTTTGCAGTGTGAGGGAATAGGTCAAGGAATAAAGAGATGCTGGATACGGACCTTGCTTTCTACTTCTTAATAAAATACTGCTGTTAAGGTCAGGCTGGTGGGCGATGAGCAAACACTTGTAGTGCTGCTTCTAGTCTGTAATTGCTCTGAAGATAACAGCCAGGTTTGTCAGTCCAACACAACCAAGATGAAAATGATGGAGACAGGCTGAGAATATTGTACCAGAGCTTACACATAAAGCTTTCTCAAAGTGAAACTTTGCAAATTGTTATCTCCTTTCAAGTAAAAGCTGGGGAAATAGGAGCATTGGTTGGAATGGATTTTCAAATTGAAACAGGATGGCTGATGAAAGCATGAGAACTAGCAGTGCCGATACGTGCTTTCTGACAGTACTGGGTTGTGACATAAGAGAGACCTGCAGCCTTTTCTCAGCTCCTCCAAATAATTCAAGTACTTTCCAGCAGGTGTATCCATCCTCACAGTGTCTCTACCGTGTTTTCCATGCAGATATGCCTCAGACTTGGTTAGAGCATTGAGGTACTACCACGCTCTTAATGGAAATGAATTCTTCCCTTTTCTCTCTTCATATTTTGAACACCATTTAAGATCCCTTTTGAGGTAGCTGTAAAATCAGTATCTTAGGCTTGTTGCTTGTATTTGACTGGAGACAGACAATGCACTTTCTTCATCTTCCAAATGGTATTTTGATAAATACATGTTCGATATTTTAATTTTTTTTTTCTGTACATTTCATAGAATCACAGAATAGTTTAGGTTGGAAGGACCTTAAAAATCATCTGGCTCCAACCACCTGCCATGGGCAGGGACACCTTCCGTGAGACCTGGTTGCTCAAAGCCCCATCCACCCTGACCTTGAACAGCTCCAGTGATGTGGCATCCACAACTTCTCTGGGCAACCTGTTCCAGTGCCTCACCACCCTCACAGTAAAGAATTTCTTCCTAATATTCAATCTAAATCTACCCTTTTCCGGTTTGAAGCCATTACCCCTCATCCTATCACTACATGTCCTCGTAAGAAGTCCCTCTCCAGCTTTCTTGTAGGCCCTGTTCAGATACTAGAAAGCTGCTACAAGGTCTCCTCAGAGCCTTCTCTTCTCCAGGCTGAACAACTCCAACTCTCTCAGCATGTCTTCACAGGAGAGGTGTTTCAGCCCTCTGTTCACCTTTGTGGCCCTGCTCTGGATCCACTCCAACAGATCCACATCCTTCTTGTGCTGAGGACTCCAAAGCTGGACACAGTACTTCAGGTGGGGTCTCATGAGAGCAGAGTTAGAGGATCACCTCCCGTGGTCTGCTGGCCGTGCTTCTTCTGATGCAGCCCAGGATATGGTTGGAAGGACAATACACCCAGAAGGATAGGATATAAACACTTAGACCTGAATTACTGAAATATTTGTATGTCTATGCAGTTGTCTCAAGACTTGCAGGTTTTTATGTACAAGGCAAAAAAAGCACCTTAAAACAAAGTTATAGGCACATCAAGATTTTGGTCAACTAAATCACAGCTTAAACATGTAATGAGTATTTCATTTTCACTAGGGAAACATAAGAGGATCTCTGATCCAAAGGTAACTGCTTTGAACTCAAACTGCAATTTGCAGTTTGTTTCACTTGTCACCAGATTTGCTTGTAGTTTACTGGCTACTTTTACTGAACCTGTTCAGTTAAAGGTAGAAGTGCACTTGTTTTGAGATAGATATAATTTGGGGTTTTTTTCTAATAACTTTTTTAAACAAACAGAATGAGAATTACCATTGAAACATCTGAATAACAGTGGGAAAACTGAAGCATCTTGAACAACAAGGAAGGTGTGAGGAGTTACTATGCATCTTGCCCGAGAGACAGGATGGACCAGGGACAACCTAGGGAGGGATGCTTCTAGCCAGCTGCACCTACCTCAGAGCCATCTGAGTAACCTAATACCTCCTGCTGAGCCCAGGCCAAGCACCGGGCACTTCACCCCTCCGGACGCCTGCTCGTCTTATGAAGTCCAACAGCCTGTTGTTTCGACTGCATGTGGTCAGGTGGGAGGTTGCCCACCAGAGAGTGTGAAAGGTGTAACTTTTTCATAACCCAGCAGTATGCTTGTACCCAGCGCCTGTTTCAAACGAGCCTTTGTCTTTGTAATTCTGGATGAAAAGCACCAAACAAATGTCACAAACAGGTATCTTGGCAAGCCAGCAAATGATACTGAAGCTTTCCACATTAGCGTTTCGCTAAAGGAGAAGTCAGTGATGTGAAGCCTGAATTTGTGCTCAGGAAATTGCTTTTCATCCTACAGCATGGGTTCTTGAGCAGAGGTAGGCTCAAACAATATGTTGAAAATTATCTTTTCACAGAGTTTTTATCAAAGTACAAATGTCCTTGCCTCAGGAAGCAGTTTGTTTTCCCCTGAGAAGTGATGCTGGAAAAAATCAAAAAAGAGCAAAGTCTTCTTGCTGGCCAAAATTCACCCATGAATAAATTGCATCACAGAGGCAGCAATAACATAACATTTTCAAAGACCATCTCATGCTGTTGCTGTAAGAAAAGTGATTTGTAAAACTCAGCATTATATGGGGACTCTTGCCATAACAGTATGATTAGAAACTGTTATTGTTTATAATGCAATAGAGTATAGACATCTAAGAATATTTGTTCTGATTTAGTGAAATCAACCGGGTTTTGCCAGTTACACGGTTTACCTGTTTTGGAAATTTCATGTAATTTTTTTCTGTGAAATTATGTTAAGGCCTTTTGCAGGATCATACGTATTTAGTCATCTGTTTAGAATAGCAAAAAAAAAAATTGCAATTACTAGTATACGTTTGGATCCTGAAGGATCCAAAGGTACTATCCAAATAATGCTAAATGCCCACTTTTGTATCATTATACTTATTTTAATCTCACTTCTTTGTTACAAAGCTGAGATTCAAGGCTTCTTTTTTGCTCTTTAATACAAATTATTGGAACCCAGGAATCCTCACATGTCGGGGGCCTCTGAAAAGGCATAAATAATTACTCATGACGTAATTTTTCTTAGAATTTCCCTTGCTCTTGGGAAAAACAATTCTGACTGTTTACTAATTCTTTTTTTTCGTATCCCAGCATTATTTTCATGTGCTTTCACATGCTTTGGAAGATGAGAATTCCTTCTTCCATCCAGTATCTGTAAAGGGACCTCTGCACTGCCAGAAGAGTTTCCTTTGTTGTCCCCTGAAAAGGAGAGGATGCATCTGCAGCTGAGACTTTTAACATGTTTGCTTGAAAGATTGAATTCTGTTGGTAGTGGTGACTTCATCTCTAATTCCACACCAGACTGCAAGGTTGAATAATACCGTTGAAGGCCTTTCCCCAGTAATTGGGCAGTGGAATCCCTTGTGGGTTACTGGTGGGCTTGTTAAAGGAAAACTTTTCAAAAGTGTGTTTAGTTCAGCTGCTGGCAGTTTTTGCTGAATGTTTCAAGTTGTAGTGTCTAGCACAGGCTGGACACAGCTGCTGTGCACTGTCAGCTTGCACGCACTTTCTTAGCAGGCTTAGCTGAAAGAACGTCTAACAGTGCTGTTCTGGCCACCTGTTGCTCTTTCCCACGTCATTCCCACAGAAACCCACCTCTGCTGAATCGAAATGATTCAACTGTAGTTCTCTGCCTCTGTGCGTGTGAAGAGAGATGAAGAAAATATGCATAAGAAAAACAACTTGGGAGAAAACTCTGTTAGAGCACTCCAAAGGCCCCATCAAGATACTTTCTTTGGATCAGGGCTAAGGGTAGGTAAATCTATTCAGATAAGAAAGAATTTAGATAGATGGGAATCTGAACCTTTGTGGGAAACTTGTACAAATACTTGCCAAGTTTGTCGTTACCCCACTTGTGGTGGTTGGTGTGATAGAGCGTAGCTGGTGGTAATCCTAGCTCTGGTCAGAAGCAGTCTCATGGCCATTTTCATTCTTCTTCAGGCATGACTCTAAAGACTGCAGACATTTAGAATGCTTCTGGCATTTTTTAGCTCTTTTTAATGCATTAAGTGGAACTAGCCTCTTTGGAGACTAAGTGTTCCATTTATTCAGAAGTGCCTTCCTCCAATACCAGTATGTTTCAGAAATAAACTACAGGAATAATTTTTAGTGGCAAGAAAAGGATTTAGTCTTCACAGTCTGCACAGACTCCCAGCATGATTTTCAAGAGAACCTTGCCTTGAAATGGAGAAAGAATAGCTAGGGTGAGAATATTAATTTTGTAGTTCTTTTGCATAAGAATAGTAATTTTTTTTCATATTTAGCAGGTGTTTTTCAGTAGAATTTAGAGACACAGATGAACTAGTAGTCAAACATCCAAGTCCAGTTTGTCTTCAGAGGGTGAAAACCTGTACAGGGTTGGTAATCTAGAGACTTGACAGTTTAAAAAAACAAAAAGAAAAAAGAAAAAAGAAAGAAAAAAGAAGGGGGGAAGGAGGCTTTGACCCTGCTGATCCATTTGAATTGAAAAACCTGTTAGAAGCAAACCGCTTTTGATTACCATCAGCTTTTGGTTGAGTTAAAACATGTATCTTAAAGTTAGGAACATAAGACTGGGAACAATCACTCGGATTGCAAGAGCTGGGGCATTAGTTAGTCTGTGCCTTTCTGGTCTCTTCACTGTAATGGAATTATTTTTTTTTCCTCTCTTCAAATGAACTGAAGTGCAGTAGTGTCACCTATTTCTACACAGATTGCTTATTTCAGGAGGCTATGTCCCGTCTTTAATCTGCTGTCTTCACTTTGTCCCCATTCTCTTTTCTTTTCCTTTCTCATGGGTCCCTGTCTCCATCCCCCAATTTCCCCAAAACTGGTGATGTTGAAATTCACTATTTAAACTGCTTTTGGTATAGTCTTTTTTTCCTCGGGCATTTTTAGATAGCATTTCTGATTCACACCCTTATGTTTCAGTTATGTGCTCTTTCTGATATTAACAGATATTTCTGTGAAGGTTGTAAGTACAGGATTGTTCATAAAAAATATCTCAGGAAAAGAGCAACGACTGAGGTCTCCTCTGGACTGTAATTTGTGCAGATCGCTTTTCCACCCTAGAAAGATCACTCTGCTTTTTTTTTCAGTGGCTTTCTTCCTGAAATGTTTCACGACTTGCCGGGTGCCCTTTAGAGAATGCTAAATAGTACACAGAGTGTTTCTTTGCTCTTGACTCATGGCTGTACCCTGGCATACCAAGGGCTGAAGGAAAGGGAAAACAGTACAAGGCTGAGGTAGAAGTCGTTTACATAGAAAAAGAGTCAGTCCATGGTGGCCTTCAAGTATTTAAATTGCTTTTGTTTGTCTTGCCCAAGGCTGTTATTTTCATGCAGAATTGTGCAAAGAGCACCTGTTTTCCCATCTCATGTGAACCACAAACTACAACCGTGGTGAGAATGTAGTCACAGCCTTGGCTGCCTCTGGGGCATCGTGTCTGAGGCAGCTAGTGCTCTTGCATGTATTTTGGCCGTCTTGCTCTTATCCATGTGCTTGTCTGTACTCTGCCTGATTCATTGCTTGACAGAGCTGTGGTTCTCCAGCTTCCCCTCTGTCCTTCTCCCTGGCTCCTGCTCTTTGACTTACTTGCCAACAGATGAACTTTCTGGCCTGGATAAGACCTGCCAGTATCCTCCAGTGCCCTGTTTACACAGACCTCTATAGGTTTCAGAGTTTTGAATGTTGCCCTTTGCTAACACAAAGTAACAAGAAGAAATAACCTTTTCTCCTTTCTTCCTTCCACCTCTGTTGGTAGAGAATAACCGCCAGAAAAACAAAGTACAAGGTAAAAACCAAGCACAGAGCAGAATGTCTAATGAGGTCTGAAGGGCTTCCCTCCAGGGAAAGGCAGCTTGAGACTTACTGACTTTCGCACATTTAACAGGAAAATGGTTCTTTTACTCTGAAACTAATTTCAGAGGGGAGCAAGGTTTGAAATGTTTGACAGAAGCTTCATTAATAGCTCTTGATGCTCTTCTAGCTCTTTGCATTTTCAAGGCCTACATCAACAGGAGCAAAGCACAGATTACTTCAAGATGATAGTAATATGAATTTTCTTATTCATGTGTCCTGCTTCAGTGCAAGCTAGGTTTATTCAACTGAAGCTCTGACTATATAGCTGTACCAGAAAAATCGAAGATCTGACTACTATTGAGCCTCCAGTCCTGTTGATCCAGGAGCACGAGTAATTCATTATTCTTTGTTAAAGAAAACAGCAGTGAAGTCAGAGAGCTTTGCCAGTGGAGCACCTTCTACCTGTGCAGGATCACAGAATGGTTGAGGTTGAAGGGCACCTCTGAAAATCATCCAGTTCAGCCCCGCTGCTCAAAGTGGAGCGAAAGCAGGGTATTTGTACGTACTGATAAGATGCTACCCGAGCCTTCACATCAGGCTGCAATTTGCGTGAGCCTTTAGCAGAGTCTTGTGGGTTGCATATGTACTTGCCCACTTTCAAAAGAAGCGGGCATTATGAACCTTTATTTAGTGATATGTTGAGGATGTCAGAGTGCATTTCCCTGTCACTTCATGTTCAGGCTCAGAGGATTACAGTATGCTAGAATGCTCTGTTAAAACACTGATAAGTCTCATTCCAGAAGTACCATTATGCTGGTGTATCGGTATGGTGAGGGGAATAAAACAGACTTTTTGTTTAGTCAGAGTTTAGTAAAATTGAATTTTGTTTGTTTGTCCACTCGATTTTGTGTGGTTGAACAGAAATTCCCTCAAGGGAGAAATCTCTGTGTGTGTTTTTGTGCCAATTCCATTATTTTCTGTATAATCATTGCTGTCTGAGAACTTAGATGCCTGACTAACAAAAGTTATAAGGCAAGTTCTTGAATTTACATGGTTCGCATCAGCAGGCATGAAATGTAATACATAGATTCACCATTTCTCTTGTTGCAATGGAGCAATGATTTACATGGGACATTACTTGCTTGGAAATGAACATTTTGCATCCACTAAGCGCCTCAGGATACAGACTTGTCCCTGTGAAGTAGGAGGGGAAAGGAGAAGGTGCCTAACTTTTTTCATGAAGTAGAAATTGCAAAACATATAAACAGCAGGGCAGGAATGCTGGAGTTGCTTGTACTTGGCATATTCTGAAAGGGGTTCGTTCACGTTTGCAAAGCAAAAAACAGGAATCTGGAAAGCTGAAACAGAAAATGACCAACTGCAACCAAAGCATTTGCTGCCTGTTTGCTCTGAATGTGCAATTGGCCTTGGTCTTTTAATTATAATCCATAAAGATGGCTCTGTTCCCTACCCACCCTTGGGCTTCCAGGAGCACTGAGTGCTTAGGGCTTGGGCTGCTAATGCTGTAATTGAAACAGCTGCTCTGCTCTCTGACTACTTTATTCATTCACCTTCAGAAATGTTGATGGATTTGTGGCATGTTCTGGGCATTTTCTGTAGATGTGAATCTCAAACGCAGACACTTGCTAGATAGAACTAATGAAGAGAATTTCCTATGGCTTTTAGTGTGTTGTCTCAGTTTTTAAATGGAGAAGAAAAAGGGAGGGGGTGAGGAGAAGGCTGCTTTTAGGCCATAAAGCTCTTTGGACTAAATTCACTTTACCTACAAGACCAGACATCCTAATTCTCTGTTATTCTCAATGACCTAAACTACAAGTGAATGTAAAATATTACTAGGCCAAAAGGTCATTATTTTTACATTCTTCACTGATTTTTAAATTAGTGCATACAGAGAAGAGTCTGGGAATTGTGTTGTAGATGAGCAGAGCACTGGGAAGGGTCCACACTAATTCATCAAGGCTCCAGGCCAGTGGTTGCTCTGCAGCCCCCCCTTTTCTCTCTTGCCTTGGGACTAAATTGCTGTTGCAGTCCTTGTTAAAGCCTGAAAACTTCAGGCAGGCAACAGAAGCTCAAGTAGCCTGTCTTTATATACCTTCCTTTACCCATTGTTTTTTCTTATCCTTGTATTCAGCCCATTTCTGAATTACTGCTCAGAAAAAAGATGTTCATCATCATGTGAGATGTGTGCATTTAATCAGCGGAACATCATCCTAATGTGGGCTAATGGCAAAGCTGGGATGCGGCTAGCAGTGGCTAACGTGGATATATTTGGTAGGTCTGTGGTGGAGATGGAGTTACTGACTAAAACGCAGTCACTTGACTACTCTGGTAGGACTTCAGCATAATGGCGTCTTCCTTCCGGCCCATTGCTCAGCTCAGTGTATCCTACAGACTCGGGCAGCTTTAACCTCCTTCTGACAAGAGTTCGGTATATCCTGAGGCAGTTCAGCCATGCAAGAGGGGTTGTGCAGGAACATCCGAACTTTTAATTACCCAGGAGCTGGTTCACCCAAGAACAAGCTGAAACTGCATAAAACCTTTGAGCTAGGCAGAGGCAAGGGCCGCTCTGGTCCATAGGCTGCTTTCTATTCCACAGTATTGATTGTTCTTGGCATATGTGGAGCCTGAGAGCCTTGTGGTTATGTTTGTTAGGGAAAATTAGAGGTCATTGTGAGACTTTGAGAGTCAATAAATCTAAATTGTGATGAAAAAGGCAAAATCATACTCTGAAGCAAGTGCTCAGGCAGTCCATGTGGGAAAGCAGTGAGGGAGAAAAGAAAGGGCTGGAAATTTTCCTGTGTTTTTCCCGTCAGCCTGCAGCTTTTGGATTATGGTTGTATTCTGTTTAGGAGAGGAGAAACAGCGAAGAAATGGTCCTAGAAAATGGTACATTATAAAATGTACTGTTGATGTGACATGAAACAGGTGATTAATGTCAGGAAATGCAGTCTTGGTGTTGATACCCAGTTTATTCTGCCTGTAGGTGAGCTGACGATGTATACCCCTGCACGGATACTTTGCCTGCCTGCAGCCTTTGCTGTCTGAAGTGTCTCCAAGGTTGTTGCAGGTTCATGTAGCAAGACTCATCCTTGTTCAGAGTTTGATTTTTATATTCAAAATAGGGTTTAAGTCAGGCCCTGGGCATGGTGCCTGGATTAATTTGGCCTTTTTCACTGAGCTGGGTATTATTAACTTAATCAAGCCTTACAGTATCCTCAGGCATCGAATATACCTTTTTATACCTAACTTCACAGAAATGTCACAGTGTTTCTGAAGTCACACTGGAATATCAGCAGGGACCTTTCGCCCCATTTCTGTCTTGTGAGGCAGTCGTGGAATGGCTTTCTTTCCAGTCTTTGCCTAATCTGGGTGAACTTGCAAGTGTGACTTGCTCTTTGAGGCCGAGCTCATGTTTCTGAGCTTTCCAGGATGCTGCAGTGCCTGGTTTCCTTCCCAGAATGGTGTCTAAAGGCAAGAGCTATCCCAGCAAACGTTATTGAATTGTGATTACTGATACTGTTTAAAAAAAAAAAAAAAAGGACTAGTTGGATTTGAAAAAGAATTTAATGTGCTTCTGAGATGAACAGCATTGGCAGGACTGCTGTGTTTTGGGAATTCATGAAAAGGCCTAGGTATTTTCTTTATTGGTAAAACACTACAGTCATCAGGTTTTTGTGCTGTTCTAAAATCACTGTTCAAAACCACCTTCAATTTCGTTGGCAATATTAACTCAAGGAAATGAGCTTCTTGGTTTAGGGACCTTTTTATTTGCCTGGGAGGAGCCAGTAAATTATACTAAAGCATCTTGTGGAGTCTGTTTTCTGTGCATGTTGCTTGTCAAGGCTTTTCTTATTTATGCTCAAAGGAAAAGTGTTTGCCAAATTTTGAGAGTAGCAGGCAAATGTATGCTGAGCTAGATAAAATACCTCGGCGCTCCAAGTTCTGGGAAGTTGAGATCCCAGACAGTGTCTTTAACTCATATTTCCAGGCAGTGGCAGATGTGGTTGGCTACTCTTGACTTCCCTTCTGGATGTTCGGCACAGACAGCTACAATTCTCTTCCTCAGAAATATCCAATACTAAATGAAGGAGATTAGAACAGTGGGACAGAAACAGGTTCAACATGTGTGGCAAGTTAGACTTGACTGCAGGCAGCATTGTTCTGTTTGGACCTATGCATCAGATATTATTGTCGAGTATATATATTCCAAATGTGGTAAGATAGTGAGGGTATTGTTATCAACTAAAATAGCATTGCTGTGACTGCTGCTATGTTGTGCAAACCTCACTTTCATGGTATTTCCCTCTCTTCAAAGTTACCGTTTCAGTTGTTAAGTGGCATGGTCTGTCTGACTTCTGGTGTGCCATTTGCTCTGACAAGTAGATGCTGGTCTCCCAAGTTCCATTTCTTTGTGTACACTGACCAAGTGATAGCTTTAATCACTCTCTTTTTTATATATATATATATTTTATTTTAACATCTTTCTCCATTCACAGTTGAGTCATACAATTCAAAGGCCCCCTTCTCAAACAGGGTAGCTTTTATGGTACCTGCTACTGGAGCAATAAAGGACAACCATTCTGCATTCCAAGCCCCATCTTTCCCTATTCAGATCCTTCCTAGTGAGTCGTTTCTTTCATAAGTCTGTTTGAAGGAAGCAAATTAAATTGAAAGAGGAAGTTGTTAATGAGGATATACATCTTTCGTCTTCACCCTTGCAATTTCCTCTCATGCTAGCCCTCACATTGCTTATATATAAGACATCTTCTGTACTGTACAGTTTTATGGGAGACATTTCACTTCTATTTATTTTGTACCATGTTTTATTTACTTATCTATTTTGAACTGAATATGGCACACCCTATGCCCGATGGATTCGTATGCAGCCAAACACCGTGAATAGCTGAAGTTATGGGAAATGTGGCATTTGCTAAGGATTATCTGCCAGCTTTTTTGGTTTCTAGGAATCTCTGAAATCTGGTCAGTATATATTTTTTTTCTAAACAGACAGCTTTTTATGATGTTTGACCTCATGTTATGGGGTTATAGGGTTTTGGAGCCTCTTACAAGAGGTTAGGGACTGCCTTGTAGGGGGTAGGAGTGCCTGGAGTAGATGTTCTGCAAATCCTTCTGAACCTTAAAATCCAAACAGTCCTTCATCCAGTCCTTAATCTTTCTTTGGATATATTGATAGCTTGTTTTGAAGTCTATGTTATTAAAGCTGCCAGATAATTGCAACATATCCCAAAAGGATACAGAGTTAAGCACAGCTGTTCTCTTAAGTAAAACCTTGACTCTCATCCACTCTTTCAGCCTTTGAACCTAAAACCTTTCATGGTTTTTATTCCACCATTTAGAAGGTGAGCAGGCACAATATTCACACTTCCCTTTAGCTGTGTTGTGAAAAGCCATTGCTGAGTGCCGAGGTAAAAATCCCAGTTTAATTGGTCTCCCAGGCACGTCTATTGAGAACTCAGTTATTTCAGAATACGTTGCCACTACTCTTCTCTTTGAAGAGACATCCTGTCTTTCTGAAGCTTTGACTGCACTTGAGTGTAATTAAGATTAGATTATTTTTTACTTTCAATATTTAAATAAAAAATGAGAACTACTCTTTGGCACACCTAAGTAGTGCTGTACATTGGGTTGAAAGGATGGAATTTCCTTCTGATCCTCAAAGACAATTTAAGTTACTCTCTGAAGCATGAAATTTAATTACCCTCATCAGAAGCAGCATGATGCAGTGGATTAGGACATAGGAATAAGAATCAGAAATTTTTATCTCTGATCTGATTTCTGACATCTAGTTATTGACTAAATGAATCATATAACCTTCCTGTGCCTCCTTTTCACTCACCTGAAAACTGAGGTGTGTGATTTCTTTGCTAAGGGGCTGTGAGGTCTGTATAAGCATCTAAAGGTGTAATGGTTTGTGTGAATGCTAAGTGTTCCTGGGATTGCAATGGCTTACATGCTGCCAGCAGTTATTGCAATTTGGTTTCATACAGTGAGATCTCATTTTTTTGTCAGTGTTAGCTTCATTAAAGGAAGTGTAATCAAGTTCAAATGCAAATAGGAGAGGACTACAAGAGGAGGTGACAATAAAGAGCCATTGTGCATTGGAGAAGTATGCTGAGTTGTTGTTCCTTTCACATCAGTTTTGATGCTACTGCTCAGCTGCGATTACTAATTGTAGCATCCCAGGAATGCCTCCAACCGTGTACTTCTCAAGAGGTGAAAGAAAGTTCTGCCTTGCATGGTTTAACTGGGGAACAGAAAGGAAAGTTCGGTGCCAGAAGAATGTATTCCTCTGGGCAAGTTGTTTAGCTCTACTGTATTTGCAATTCCAGTATTCTCTTACTAGAGTGATTAGTTATGTTACGTCAGTGGGGAGCTCCCATGAAAAACTCAGAACTGCTTATTGGATGTGATGAAGTGGCTAATTAAAATAATTTGTTCTGTCATGTAAAAAAACAGTGCTTTCTCATGTCTCAGCCCTGCTGAGCCAACAGAGCTTCTGAGTAGACAAGTTTCTTAGCATCCTGTAGCATTAAGTTTACATTTCAGAATGGCCAGTAACAGTAATTGCCCTATAAGTATCTGGACTACTCTTTCCACAAACATTTTGGAAAGGAAAACTGAACTAATAATTACCCTGCCATTTAGTGGGTTACATTCCAGTGTAAAGGTGCCAGATTACTCTGTTGGAAAGACATTTGCCCACCACCATACAGCATAATTTCATTGTCTGTCTTTAAATCCCTCTGCAGTTCCTGTGCTCTTTCTTCCAGAGCCTCTATCTGTATTAAATTCCATTAAAAGATTCTCATTTGTAATCAGAAGAATTAGATGTAATTGTCAGACTGCAGTTCTTTAGTTACTTACCTGATTCAATTCTTTACAGCATTCAAATGTAAGTCTTCAAATTTTCAGAGCAGGGAATTTACTTCCACTGGGTTAGTAAAGCAAAATCTTTCTAACAGTGGTTTTTCTAAGAGATGGTCAGGAAAGCGATAAAAAAAAAAAAGTAATATTTTTAACTGTATGGAAGTTAACAGGAAAATATATTTTTCATTAGGTTTTATCTGCTGCCATTTTAATAAATTTTCCCTTGTAAAGTAGTTGTGTTGTAGTCTTGTAGCACGCTCTAAATATAGGAGAAGATTCTATTACCAGTGAAGCTCTAGTGGCTTAATTGCAAACTTTCATTATTATCCAAGAATAAGAATAACATAAAAATATCATTTATGAGCTACTTGTGGCTCACTGAAACCCTAAAACAATTTCTGACATATTGCGATATCTCCCCAGTGGTACAATTCTCAGTAGAGTAGCTGTACAAAAGGGCCCAGCATTGCAGTCCTAAAAGATGGGTAGAGTTAGCTTCCTTCCTAGCACGCTTGAGTTGATATGATTGCACAATCTTGGTGGTCTCCTGTTCCAGCCAAGGTATTTATGCACTGTATCTGATTTATCGGTCAAACCTAGCAGAATTACAGAGCATTTCTTTGTGGGGTGGTGGCAGTGTTATTAGCTTTATCTTAAAAGCGTTAAAAGAGTAAAAGGAAAGAAAATCATTACAATTATTTAATCTTTTTTTTTATGGCAAAACTTTTGTAAAGCTGTCTTCTAAAGGCATTTTGAGGGAAAGGCAGGGAAGCAGT
Source organism: Rhinoptilus africanus (assembly GCA_013400135.1). Classification (NCBI taxonomy): domain Eukaryota; kingdom Metazoa; phylum Chordata; class Aves; order Charadriiformes; family Glareolidae; genus Rhinoptilus; species Rhinoptilus africanus. The sequence continues at coordinate 202,651 of VXBO01005818.1, forward strand.
CTTGGAACTAGTCACAGGGATGTTAAAGGTCTGATGCAATGACACTAATAAAGGTCTTAACTGTATTTAACCTATCACTAACAGTTACATCTAGCTTATGAAAAAGGCCATAGAAAAGGGTAGAAAGACAACTGGCATTAAATCAATAGAGGAAAATGTATACCATTTTTCTTTCTCTTATTAAGTAGAATGATTCGTGAGCAGAAGAGTTTGCGTTGCAACCTTTCTTCTTTGCACATCAAGAATTATCTCTTTTAATGCTAAATAATCTCTTGCATTAATATATAGTAATTTTATTTGTTGCCATTTTAGAAAGTAGATCTTTTTCAAGACTATATCATCATGTGTCAAATTCAGGCCCTGCCATCTTTTGACTAACTTTAACATCATTAATTTAAAGTTCATAATTAAAAGTAATTACAAGACAGTGTATTGTATTGTTTGAACTAATGAGAAAAGAGTTTACACAGCCTCCTGTGGGTCATTTTATTTTTTCTCTCCTCTGTCTTAGAATTGTATTGGCATCTTCTTGAAAACATTTTTTAATTTTCTCTTTGCTGCAGCCTGAAAAGGTCTGGTCTGGTTCTTCCTTTGTGCAGTGACCATTAATTGCTGAAGCAAAAGAAGGTCTGGAGCAATATGGAGCCAAGATTAAAACCCGTTATAAACTCCCGTGTAATTATGCAAAGGCCTGCATGATGGAGAAAGTTATGTTCTTTCACCAATTCATCTAGTAAAGGGGAAAAATTCTCTTTTGGACTCCTACTGATAGATTTAATTCTGCCCTTATCAAGGTTTCATTCTCAAAAATCGACTTCTAATTTTTTTCACTACCTTTATCGTGCCGCAGGTGGATTTTAATGTGAAATACTCTGATGCAGCTGCTATTATTGCCATTTAATTTTGTAATTCCCAAAAGTTCGCTGAACCTTTTACCAAAGAGATAAAACTAAGTCCTTGCTGAGATACATTGCATTTTCCTCCCAGGCATACCATAAGTGTTGGTAACAATAGGAGTATTTCAGATGAGAGAGAGCCTGGACCTGGAGAAATAAAATCACACTGTAATTCATCTTAGGTATGAGGAGTCTGTTAAATTCCACAATTTTCTGTGGCAAGTGGAGATGAGAGAGCAAAACACATCTTGAATTTAGAGAGCTTTTTTCTTAAGGAGAGGGGATAGTTCGAAGTTCTTGTCTTCCCTTAAGCCTCCTGTTAGTAGCTGCTGGGAGCACACATGCTGAATTGTGATCCAGGAGGGGCCATGCAGCTCTTCATTTCCCACACCACAGTTCAAGTGTGCTTATCCCTCATTTACTCATTTATTTATATAAGGCAATAAGATTTAAGGGTCGGTTCTTTAGCTTTTGCTAATTGTTTCTATATTCTCATATGTTGAAGATTTTTGCTTTCAAATTGGCCCCTAAATGTGAGAAAACAGTGGCTTGATTGGAGCCAGGCTGGGACAGTTTTCTGGATGAAACTTAAATTATGCCTAGGGGCTGGTGCGAACAGACAGTGCAGTGTACTGAAGACATAGGTGGCAACACAGGTGCCAGCCTGGCTGATGCACAGAAATTAATTCTACCTTCCAGATGTAGATGGATGCCTGGGGAATGGTCACAAAGATGGTTGCTATACATGAAATGTCAAGACAAAGTCCCAAAGTTTGCAGGAATCAAGCATTTTGAAACCCCTCTTTAGCAGGATGAAAGAGCACCAGTGAGTATGTGTATGTTAACTAGATTCAAAGTCATTTATCCATGAAGACAGATAAAAGCAGGATGCAAGCGTTCTGGCTTGAGATTTTACTTGAGAGTTCTAGCACATTTTTTTAATTATTTTTATGCACTGCCTCTAAGACAGCATCCTGACTTGTACTTGCAATTAATCAGTGCTGGCATCACCCAGAGGAGCATGCAAAATGGCATCTAAAGCATCTAAAGCATTAGTGTATTGATTAGAATTAATCAGTAGTGTGTTCCTCCTGAAGCTACATGCACAACCAAAGAGCATCTAAACTATAAATATATCTCGGAAATTAAGTTTCCATGAAGACTGGATTATGGCGTCTGAAACTTGGGTAACTACATGTGAAATAGAAGTGAGGGAGCAAAACCCGGTACCTGGCAAACTGAGTCATGGATGGGGCATTTAAGGAAGCTTAGGTTACAGGGAAGTACTTTGGCTTGTTCAGGATCTAACAATTAACCTTTGCGAGGCTCAAGGTGGTTTCTAGCCCTACCTTCACATTAAGGAGTATGAGTGAGTACACAGAAGATAATTTGAAAATTCACCCCTTGTACTGTGTTCAGGTTCTTTCAGCAGCATTTTCTGTTTTGGAGAAGAGCAATACGGCCTCGTAAGAGAAGCTCTGGGTGTTGCTCAGACTTCTGTAAGCAACAAATTCTGTCTAGGTAATATATGCAGGTCCGAACTTGTCTAAAGTCTGAAAATGTTTGGATCTAGGATTTTGAGCTACACTGTCGGTGAAGACCATGGTGTTATTAGTTTCTGTCTAAATCTATGTTTATTGCAGATTCTAGATATCTGAGCCAGTTTCTTTCTTACTTTACCGTCAGTGAAGGTCCTGTTGGGTGGAGCTGGCCTGCTGTATCAAGACACTGAGCAGTGCCTAAACAATGCAATATAGCGTGTGTCTTTACAGCATAAAAGATTAAGTTAAGATGTTAAAGTGTGGTCTTTTTTATTGCTTGAGGCAGCATCTAGAGACATCATCATGGTTGTTATGGCCAACATTGTGGTAAAAATAGGTTTTGATGTTGAAGGCTGTGCAGAGGTGATAGCTATGTGCACAGTAACTGATGCCGTTGTCCTTGAAGTTATCAGCTTACCAGCCTGATTCATCACTCTGTAGAGTGCTTGGAGGTTATGCAGAAGATAACAGGAGCAATGTGTTATCTACTGTAATTTGCTTTTAGGACCTAAGTTTCGCAGAATTGCAGAATGGTTGAGGTTGCAAAGAACCTCTGAGACTGACTAGTCCAACTCCCCTGCTCAAGGCAGGGTGAGCTACAGCAGGTTACCCAGAGCCATATCCAGTCAGGGTTTGAATATCTCCAAAATGATTGAAACTCCATAAGATTTCTGGCCAACTTGTTCCAGTGTTCAATCCCCCTTAGAGTAAGCAAATTTTCTCTTGTGTTTAAACAGAATTTCTTTTTTTTTTTCAGTCTAGGTAAACATGCCTTGTGCTTGCCTGTTGTCCTTTTGTTGGATACCACTATCTGATTCTGTCTTCTTTACCCAAGGAAGACTTCTTCAGACTAGACAAAACCCAGTTTTCTTGGCCTCTTCCTCTATCTCAGATGCTCTAACCCCTTAATTATCTCTGTGCCTGTTTGCTGGACTCACTGCAGTAAGTCCATGTCTTTCTTGTGCTGCAAAGTCCAGCACTGAACCCAGCACTGAATAGAGGAGAAGGATCACCACTTTGATCTGCTGTTCCCAGTGCAGCCCAGGAAGCTATTGGCTTTCCTTGTCATTGAGAAAATGTTGCTAGCTTATGTTCAACATTTTGTCCACCAACACCCACAAGTAGTCTTCTGCAAAGCTGCTTTCTGACCGGTGCTGGCGCATGGGGTTGTTTCTCCCCAGAGGCAGCACTTTGTATTTCCCTTTGTTGAACTTCAGGAGGTTTCTGCTGGCCCGAATTTCCAGCCTTTCAAGGTTCCTCTCAATGGCAGCCCAACCATCCTGTGTATCAAACACTCCTCCCAGTTGGTCTGGAAACTTGCTGATGGTGCAGCCTGTCCCATTATCAAAGCCATTAATGAAAACAGAAAACATTATTGGTCCCACTATTGACCCAGGGGTATACCACTAGGGATTGGCCTCCAGCCCGCCTTTGTACCACTGATGATAACCCTCTAAGCCTGGCAGTTCAGCCAGTTTTCAGCCCACCTCACTGTCCACTTACATAGTCTGTACTTCCATCAGTTTGTAAGTCAAGGTGGCATGGGAGACAGCATTGAAAACCTTCGAAAGTCAAGATAAGCAACATCTGCTGCTCCCATCATCCACCAAGATCACCATCTTGGCCAGAAAGCTATCAAGTTGGTTAAGCATGATTTCAGCATGAAGAGGTTCCACACGAGGTATTTCCCCATCTATCTCAAAAGATGACTGAAGTAGCTTTTCTGTTACCTTGCTAAAATGCTTTCTAAAATTAGATTTGTAACATATAGGTTGCTAATAGAAATTTAATAAAGCTCCTACTAATTAACATCTACTGCATATCAGTTATGCTGACATAGATCTTGCTTCTGCCAGGCAGCCTGTAGTACAGGATCTGTGAACGGGTATGGGCCTTTTAGATAGAGAGTGTTGTATGGAAAGGTCTGGAGATGAGAGTCCCTCTTCTGCCACGGAATGATGGCAGAATCGACTCCCATCCAGCTTTGCCTGCAGGTCTCTACTGACCCAATAGCTATTTTTATAGTCCCTGATAAATCCACTAGTTAGTGCCATCTTTAGCTCACTTATTTTTGTGTGTCTGAAGAAAGAGGCTGATACTTGGGATTTCTTTTCACATGAATCTTTGAATCTCAGACAACCTATTGTAGGAATTTGTACCACAAAATATGAATATATTTTGTAATGAATCTGTACTTGAGTGAGCCTGCCTTTTCCAGTCTTGCATTGTGGTGATATAAAATACCTGCTTGGCAACAGCTCTGGGAGTTAATAAAGTTTCTGTGGTAAACTATGAGAGACCTGAGAATTTCAAACTAAAGTTATTGCACCAGTAACTCAGAAAAGCAATTCCTAAAACTCCTGGCACATCCAGAGGGTTAGCAGTAGCACAGAAATGGAAATCATTGTTGAGAGCCACTGCGTACTTGGAATTAAAATCCATCAGTCTTCTGAAGCTGAGGAGAACGATTTTCATGACATACAGATGCTTCTGTATTTCATAAGCAAAATTAAATCTAGGGTGGTTTTTTACTCTATTTGTAGGGAAATTCGTGTGCTTTAATCCCTACAATATACCTAACTTGACATGACATCAAAAGAAATAACGCACACAGAAGCTAGGCATTTAAAATACTCTCAATGCTTTATTTCATTTCATTTCAGTAATTTATCTATTTGCGGGAGGAGAACAGAAAAGGAGCGAGGATGCCAACATCCCCTTCTCAAGCTGGAACCTCGAGCACAGAAGTAGGAAGATGAGATGTGGAAATGAAAATAACTGTAAACAAAACCTCAAACTTAGCAGTCTAGTTTCACTTGCTGGAAAAGAAGGGAGGACGAAACCTAGTAGATCACTAAAAAGCAGCATTTGCTTTTCTGAGTTGCAAGCTGAACTGCATTAGCTCTAGGCAGGGTCTTTAGGAAGCCCTTGCTTAGGACTTCTCTTAGGTACTTAACATACCTGTTGGCAGCTTCCTTTTCCTGTTGGGAATTTTGTGCAGTTCAATGGAGCATAAGGACATGGTTGTGTCCCTAATGAGATAAACATTGTGTCTGCCTCTGGAGCAAAGCGGGTAGCAGTATAGGGTTTGTGGTTTGGGATTGATCCATGCTTGGAGCAGGCACAAGCGATGGTTGGCTGCTGCAAATGCCATGTGTTGTTGCATTTCCATATAGAAGTGTGTCTTAACTTGATAACATCCAAATTTTGGTGTACTTCTGGAGAAAGAGCTTCTTGTTATGGATGCCAGATAAACTGTGTAGTTTCTTTTGTTCAGAACATCTGTTCCAGTGGGTTCCCTTCCCCAAGAAATATGTATTCTTGTGCACTGCCCATGTGCAAGCACAGACCCATGCACCAGGGGGTGATGAGGGTACTTGATCCACCAGGGAACTGCTGATGATCTGCTTTCCATTATATTTGAGAAGCAGCAGTCTGGTGAAGTTCCCACTGACTGGAAAAGGGGAAACATAACCCCCATTTTAAAAAAGGGAGAAAAGGAAGACCTGAGGAACTACATGCTGGTCAGTCTCACCTCTATTGCTAGCAAGAGCATTTCTTAGTAGACTTTATTAGACCCCTGTTGTTTTGTTTGTCTCCAGCTGACCAGTTACAGTGCACTATAAAGAGAATCTTTTTTCCTCGGTGCTGCATTTTTTTCCTGTAACAGAAGAGAAATATGAAAAAGCGGATTACTAGTGACTGAGTGGCTTGACAGAATCTCTCATCTCTGATCACGTTTATGGTTAGTGAGCAGGCACTGAATAAACTGGGGTGAAATGGGTCCTGGGCTCTGTATCATGCCTCTTGGGAAGAAGCCCTTCACAAATGGTATCAACAAGTGATTTTACTGGCAGCCTCTGCCCAGGAATGAAAGTTCAGATTGGCCAGAGCATGTTGTCATACAAATATTTTATTCCTTAAAGTTTTCCTTGCAGATCAGAATTCCAGAATATTGGGAAAAAGACAGATGCTTATATTTTTACTGTCTACCTTTAGACATGTCTTGCTGGACAGAACATTTGAAAGTTAAATCAGAGGGTGATATGTCAGAGCTGAGGGTCTAGGAGCAGTTCTGCTGCCTGGCAATGTACTTGTGGTGGAGCAGCAGACCCAGCTGATCAGAGGGGAGAAGGTAGATGATAATGACAGCCAGGCCTTGATGTCTTCTAGTATCTTGGAGTGTAAATTAAGCTCATACAGACTTTTTGTTCTCATTTACTCTTGGCAACAGGCAGACTAAGTTGTAACACTCTTGGAGCATAGATGTTACTCTCCAGGGCTGCTAATCCTGTTCCTTAGCTCCTTGATTTACTTGATGGGACTTTGTTTGGGAGGCGGAGGGAGAGGAAGTGCGAGGAGGAGAAATGGCATGTTGTAGCTGTAGTGCATGCGCGTGTAGATGTTCCAGCCAGCTCCATTAGAATCAAAGCGTGTGACCTCAGCCAGCGACGCAGTGCTGGGAATTACAGCTATTGTGCAAGCCCTGGAGACTGGCTTATTGCCTGAGTGACTAAGAGACTTTGCCGATGAGAAGCAGGGGGAGTGATATTTAAAGGGGGTGTGTGTGTGCGCTACAGATTTCACATCTTGCTTTGCAAAGAAAATGAAGCTTCTTTTAAACAGCAGGCAGACATCTGCAAGAAAGCTACTGTTTAGCTGAGTTTTCCACATCTTAGCTCGGTGGAAGTCTTGGTGCTTAGAAGCTTGCTTTTGATAAATCCATGGGAAGGAAAGGCCCTGATCGTGAGGCACCGTGAGGGGACTGAGGGCTGGGGTAGGAGGCACAGTATGACTAGCCACATGTGGAGCTGCTGCTTTGGGGGATTTGGTCCTTGTAAAGTAGCCTTTCTTACCGCTTTTCTCCTTTGTTCTTTCCTCTTGCTGTATGATGAGACCAGATGGGTGTTGCTTCAAAGGAGAGTTGGACATCTAGAGAAACCATTTCGGATCTCGCTGGAGTATGTTGCTAATGGGAGCAAGAGCGTAGCGGCTGTGGATTCCTTTGCGATGAAGAACTGCAGTACAGGTAACGTAGAGTATTTTATTGCTTCTAGCTCATAGTCTTTAGATGACTTTTTGGAGAGGAGCATGATTTCTGGCTGTTACAGAACCTTCATGGAAGGAAAGCTTCTCGTCAAATCAATCATTCAAATGAAGATTATTATTTTTAATGTTGCCTTAAAAGTGTTTAACTTCTTGAAGGAAACAAGTTGGTTTTGTTGGTTTTTTTTTTCCTTTGAAAGAATTTCTAGGAAAATTTTGTTTTGGGAGAACCAAAGCAGTATTCATCCTGGCTTGCCAGATGCCTGTCCTTAGGGCTTCAGAGTGGAACAGATGAGTGGTTCCTAGACAGATAGCTTGCAAGCCATCTTTTTAATGTTCCTGGTAACAAATTTCGGTGTTGTTTTTTTAAACAACTATGGAAAATTTTATTCTAATAAAGTATGCCTGTCTTTGGCCGTGTTCCAAGCAGTTATCGCTGAGTAACCCCTAAGAGCTCAATGTAGTGTGTGGAATTTTAATAATGGGCAACATTAATGGGGGTTACTTTTTTAAATACAAGCTCTGTTATCAATCCAAGTGTGCAAATTTAGTGCTTCGTGCCAGAAACAACTGCATTTTAGTTCTGCCAGCTTTATGGAGCTTGTGAATCATACTGAAATCTTTAGGTGGGATGTCAGTGAAGAATATTATTGCTTATAGCACTTAACACATTACCTTTTGTCCATTTTATTTATTTGGAGTGCTGCTGAGTTGAGCTGCCTGTCCTTCTTTTCAATGTGTCTAGGACAGGGAAATCTGCTAGAGAATATACATTATTTTGGTTATTTACGTAGCTATCCACAAAGGCCGGTTGTATTAAGGGGTTTATTGTGCTGTCCGTACCTAAAGGTGATCTCTAAGCTCCGACAAGGAACAGCCTGACATTGTGCTGGAAGCGCAAGGCATGTTCAGGTTGAATGCACCTGTTCTGCTGCCGATGTAGGGAATGCATCTTGGTATCTCTCTGAGGCTGAAAAGAAAGAATTTCAACTCCCCAAGACATAAAATGTGAACAAGACAGAAGTCATTCAAATCCACAGTGCTTTGGGAATTCATTGCAACAAATTTTATGACAGACTGCGGGAGATACCCAGCTCCCATGAAAGGTACATGAATTTTTCTCTTGGGAGCACTTGAAGGAGAAACTGAGGTGATGGACAGTCAGCTGAGTGAAAGGATAATGTTGGCTGAGTGAGCTCATACCAACACTGGGCATTGTTCTGCCAATGACAGATGTCAGTTGCTGAGGCTATTAAGACATCTTGTGAGCAAAAGAAGGAGCAAATCTCCCATTTTTTCTGCAGATTTGTAGCAATTGGCTACTCCTCTGCTCTGCTTACAGGACACGGTGTATGGATAATACCACCAGGGAATAAAACCACTTGTTCTTTTTTCAGTTGGTTGAAATTCTAAGCCTTTTGCACACAGCTGAAGAGGTGTCCTTTTACAAGAAAGAAGGTAGTGATGATCTACTGAGGGTGGGACCTCAGGCTTGGAGAAAAAATAGGGAAAGTGATAAGAAAAGATTAATCTAAATCTAATTTTTATGCAGCTGTTGGGCATTTTTATGCAGCCTTTGGGCATTTTAGCAGGTTGGATACCTTAATGACACTGAAGCACCTAAAACATAGGTGAATATGGGAAAGAAACACCTTAGAAACAGTAACAGGTCTTCCACTTAATTTTTCTAAGCCTTTTGTTGAAGACCATATACGCAACTTAAAAATAAATTAAGGCACACAGACAATCTTAGGAATTAGGCTGTCATTTCCATAGGTGGATACAAGATTGGATCTAAATTAGATGCCAACAGGAGCTTGAAGAAGGTAGAAATTTGATGCTGGGATTTGCTTTTGAGCATTGGGAATTCCATTTTTTGAGTTCATTAATCAAGAAAAAGATGGGATTTTTATTTCATTTGAACTGAAAAAATAACAGTTTATATGGGATTGGATGGAGAATTAAAAAAATACATGCTGATAAAATTCTGAAATTTTTTTTAATTCTAAGTTTAAAAATTCTAGATTCATATCCCATCTAACTAAACATTGTTGAGTGGAAACATAACTCTCTCATTGCAATGTCTTAATTGTGCTCCATGTTTCCCTTTCTTCATTCAGTGGTGCAGCACATTAGAAAATCAAAGTGATTTGTCACTTGAATATCTTCATATTTCCCGATTCCCATCACATCAGTCTTGATTGGGTTAGCTTGACAGAAAAAAGGGAAACCCTTACAGATTGAGTGGTTTCATTTGGTTTTGGGGTTTTGGTGGGTTTGTGTGTTTCTTTGTTTTGGTTAGGGGTGGGGGTTTTTTTTAGGTTTTGTTGTTGTTGTTGAGGTGGTGGTTGTTGTTTTAAATGCTCAGGATTGTTCAAAACTGTATTTGGAGCGTCTCTTATAATTCTTGTAGTTTATCACTACCGCTCTTCTCATGCACTTCATCCTCTGTCTTTAATTCTTTAAGGGCTTTTTAGCACTTGACATGTGCTAAATACCTTTTTTTTTTTTTTTTGACAGAAAGTTTTCCTGAACCTTAGGATTAGATTCCGATAAGAAAGCCTCTACAGTCAATAGAAAGGCTGCTTGGAATTTTATAGGTTTTGGATCAGGACAGTTAACAAGTAGCATTGCCCATCATCCTACGGCCTATTGACTTTCAATTACTGTCTTAAATGTGACGCAGATTGTGTTTGTCAGTGTGTAAAACCTAAACTATTGATTGTCTAATTTTCTTTCTTACAACTTCCAATTTAAATAAGTGCAGTATCCAAAGCAAAAAAAAAAAAAAATCTAAATCGTAAAGAAGCAATATTTTAATTTAATAATGTCAGTTAAGAATTTGTTCTTTCTACAAGTAAAGTACTTGGTACGGTGGCATTTTATAGTCGATAGTAATTTCTAGTAATAAAAATAGAGTTAATTTCCTAAGTAATGTATTGACTTATTAATGATATTTAATGGGTTTCTTACTGATTTTTATTGCAGCTCTAAATTAATTAATTTGCTAACTTATTTCCAAAAGTCTTAATTAAAGTACTTAATAGTAAGCACAAGTAAATGACAAGACATTGTTTTACTTAGCAATGTTCCATTTCCCAATTCTAAGTAACTTTTTAAGTAAGGGGCGTGGAGATCAAATGCTTCTAAAACGTGTTAAAGGTTTAATGATGCTCCGAGGCTGTTAAAAGCTGTTATTTCAGACACTCAGCCTGTCCAAGAGGAAGCACTTAGCTTTGAAGTTTTCAGGCTCAGTAAGCAACATAAAAAACATACTTATTTTGGAGTGGGGAGAGACTATGTAGTGTTGATTAAGTTAATGCCTTTGTCCACTCAGCAATAGCTTTTTTCAGTAGATACTGAAAGTACATAGAAATACAGTCATTACTGTCAGAGCTGGTAAGTAGTTAGTTCTGTAATGGTCTCGTGGTTATAATACATTGATGAAAGTTGAAGGTAAGGTTGTACTAAAAGCAAAACAGAGGGCCTCCCAAGAAAGGAAAATGTTGAAAACTTGAAGGGTGTTTTGCTGGAAAAACAGATGGTGAAGGAAGAGTAAGAATATAGACTTGCAACATGTATGAAGAAATATGAGCAACTGCCAGATAGAATTTTTCATGATTCCGTTGGATAAATAGTCTAGCAACAGATTTATGAATCAACTGCAGGAAATCAATAAGGGCTTTCTCCAAACAGGATTACTTATGTATCTGAATCATTACTAAAATGATGGTTTTGTGTATTCGGACAAAATCTGAATATGTATCATTTCAGTTTTCCCACGTATGCTCATTTTCTGCAGTTTGTCTTATAAATTAATTTGCTGACAGGATGCTGTGGTTAACTGAACTTAATGAAATACCAGTGAGCCCCTTTACAAAATGAATTCTTGATGCTTCCTACTGGAAAATTGCCTAGAAAAGTTAACCTCTTCCAAACTGAGACCTGAAATAATACCTGATTCTGATAGAATCGTAGAACAGCCCAGGTTGGAAGTGACCTCAAAAGATGATCTGGTGCAACCTTTAGTGGGAAAAGGAGCCTATTAGATTACCTAGCACCCTGACCACCTGCATCTTGAAAACCTCCAGTGGTGGAGACTCCACCATGTCCCTGGGGAGGTTGTCCCAGTGACTGTTCTCACTGTAAAAAATTTCGAATTGAAGTGACACATGGCACACTTATAGCTAATTTAGGTGCTAATTAATTAATTTTAAAAAATGTGTAACTTTTAAGTTTCACTTGAGTAAAATTGCAAGATGTTTACAGAAGATTTATGAAGCAACTAACTTCATGTGTGAATATTTTTTTTATTAATTGTGTGCTTAGTTGTAAATATGGGGCAGTGGAAAGAAGAAATCTACCTTCAGTGGAACCAACTATGTCATTTTCATGGAACAGGGAACAGTGAATTATCTTAAACTTCAGAAGTAGTTGTCTGTATCTGAGGTTTAGGAACAGCATTTACCCTAATACTTATTTGGCCTATCCAGGTCATTTTTGTGTAAAGGAAGCTCGAGAATTTCCTTTGGCATTAATGCCATGGTTAAGGAGTTTACCAAGCCAGAGGATAGATCCAGAGTTAATTGAAGTCAATGGGAATTATTCAGTATGTTTGAATTAAATTCTGAGTATCCTTCATTTAAAAAATAAAAAATTAGGCAGATTGGCTGCATTTTCCTTGGAGTGGCCTATGCTATTTCTACAGTTCCACTGAGCTAGTTTTCCTGTGGATCTAATTTCACTAAGTAGGCATTTGGAAAAGACTTACTATTTTAAGAATATTTGCCTCCAAATGCTTTGGCAACCACCTTCCTCCCCATTCACCTGTGCTCTCCCATGAGGTATGACTGATTATTCTGACTTTGGGTTGTGTGCCAAAACCCATCTCTAACCTGCTCGTGGTTTAATCCTGTAGGGATCTTGTGTTGGAGAAAAATCTGCTTTACAGATGAGTGGGGTGGCTGTAGTGAAGTTAAATCATTTTAAGGTAATTCCAAAGTGAAAATTATTTCACTTGTGGTTTGTGCCCATTTAAGTAAGAAAAATTTAATGCACTTATTATGGGGCTTATCTTTGTTTTCATTTTTCATTTTAATCTTTTTAAAATTAAGTTATAGTAATGCTAGGAATAAAAAATTAAGCAAATGTAGTCTTAATATTGCTTTGAGAAAAGGCACAGTAACTCGATCAGTGGTAGAGTAGTTTCTTACAGTAATGAATTAATGATTATGCATTTCTGTTGCTGACTGTGAACACCTACTTCTTGTCGAGCCAAATTTAGACAGTGATGGTTATATTAAATAATTTAATCTATTTAGAACATTAGCGTACACTCACCAAAGGGAAGGGGGAGATGAACCTGAATACCTAGAGCACTTGGTTTTCATAGGTCTGTCATGCCAGCATGTTGGTGAATGGGACCTAACGTTCTGTTGTTGTACTTAGTAATCAACTGATGATATATTTGGGTTTTTCAGATATGAAGAGGGAGGTACAAAGAAATAATTTAGATGGTGTAATAATGCTCATAAAACTGGTCTTTAAAATTGATGCATTCATACAGAAGGTGGAAAGGCTGGAATCTGCCACAGCAGGATCAAATGTGAGTGTTTCTTACACAAAGTTACCGTTTTACCAGAGTGGGCAGGTTCATCTACTCTAATTCAGAAAAGGTTAGGTGATTGGGGTTAAGAAACAGAATTGAGAAATCTCAGCCTTTAAAATCCAAAGCTTTAATAATCAAGAGAGAAGGGCCTGCTCATAAGAGGTACTGGAAGCTGCTTGAGAGACACTGGAAATCCCCCAGTTCCCCTGCAAGCCTTAGCAGTTGTGGGTCTTAAGTACTTTTTAACACCTTGAAGAATTGGCCAATACATTATCTTTTTAATGCTGTATGTGATTTTTATCCTGACCTTCTCCCTTAATTAAGGCTTATTTCAACAGGGGAGCCATTGATTCAGTGAAAGAAAATGAACTCTGTAATCTGCTTTCCCCAAATTGAACTTATTTTTATTACTATTAATTGCTGCCACTTAGTTCTTGTGATGTTTTAACTGCTTGGATTTATTGAAACAATCATAGGATTCACTATTATCACCTGAGATATGGGGAGTACAATTGTGATTTATGGATGACCCAATGAATTTAAACTGGTATTACTCCAGATTCAAAGATTTATGCAAGCTGATTCTATTGTGTAAGTAGGTAACAGTCTATCTCCTCCTTTTTCTCTCCATAATAAACCCTTATGTTTTCAAAAGACCGCTAGCCTGTAACAAAGGGCATGCAGAACCTTGATTTTGCTAAAACAAAGTCAGGGGTAGTTTTGCTCTGAGTTTTGTTTTATATAAATCCATGAAGTTCTCTGTTAGCTGTAGGAAAGGTTTTTGATTTAAACAGGACTGATGCTTGAAGATGTTAGGAGCTGGCTATGCAACTTGATTCATGTTTGTGTAGAATTACAGTGGTCTTTGACAAGAGGTTAGAGACAGCGGGGAAGCTTAGAAAGTCGGAACAAAAGAGGGTGATGATCAAGCAGAAAGGATAGGAGTCAGACTGCGTGAGCAAAAGAATAAAGGAGAGAGGGAAAGGAGAGATGGCGATAAACCGGTAACGCTGAAAACAAATGACAGGATATCAGGCAGAAATAATTGGTCTAGATAGGGGAAATGATGAAAGAGTTTGACCAGTTAGAAAGTGATTGGAATAAACATTTACAATCCAATTAATTAACTAGAGCTATCAAACTTAATCAGATAGCCATTCAATCAACCAGACTGAACTAACTAGATGGATAATCTGTTGAACTGGCAAAGAAATCAAGTGAGACTAGGGGAACTGTGGAAATTTAATAAAATGCAAAAGGATTAATCAATTAACATTTAAAATTATCAAGTGCGAAGATAAATATGTGTGTTGTTCAGGTGGAAGCTAGACCTTTTTTCTGGCGGGACTCACTAGAACCTGAGGGGCACTGATGAGCAAAATAATTTTTGGAAGATGAAGAACAAGAATGAGGAGAAGCGTGTCCAGAGGANAGGAAATAAGATTTTCTCTGTGTGCCTCCAGTTTGTAGAAGACGAAATAATGTCAGCAGCAAAACCTGATTTTTTTAAAAGCCTGTATATGTGTCATACATACCAACACCTGGATTCTGAGGTACCACTGCTCTGTAGTGGTGCAACGCATACAAGATTGAGAAAATGTATAATCCCTCTTCTTTCTTAACCATGATGAAGAGTTCTTTAGATTTTGGTTCAAGTTGTCTTCTGAAGTATTCAAGTTCACCTTGTTTTCTTTGTCTGAGAGGTCTCATTGCAAACCTGCCCCAGTCCTGCTATAAGACCCTGTCGAGCTCTTCCCTTTTCTTGTTCAAAACCTTCCTCTTTCTGCCCTAGGGAGCCCTGCTTGCTTTGTCCTGCTCTTTTGTTTCTGCATGGTCTGTGCAGCCAGCTTTCTTAGGAAACCAGTTGCTGCACCGAAGCACAGACATTGTTTAATAATTCTGCACTGTACCTAGTACGGGAGAGGTGTGGCACATTGGGGCCAGCGGTGATGGATACAGTGAAGTAGATGCTCTGCAATAGAACAACAGAAACCAAAAAGGCTTGACCTTGTAACTCCAAATCAAATCCATAATACATAAATAGAAATGCCAACTGACTAAACCCGATGCATTGATTTTTCCCTGAAAAATTTAAGAGTCTGTGATGGGGACTGAAGTTTTATGAAAAGGAGTGCATGCCCCTTCAACAAATGAGACTCCTTTATGCTGTATTTGGAAACTCACACCAGTAGCTGCACATCAGAACCTCGGTCAGGATCATTAAGCCTGTATGTTGTGACGCTTTTGCTTTGAAGTCATGAAAATTGTGGGGAAAGAGAGGAACTTTCAAAAGCTGCCGAGTGACTTAGGAGCACAGATTAATGGGAACTGTGCTTCTTCTTCCCCGGGTAGTTTTCAAAAATGTCATCATTACTGAATTGCAATGAGACATGCCTTCCACCTGTGAGGATGAGAAAGGACAGACTGCACTGTGCTTCCATGGAGGCAGTTTTACCGAATACCTCCATAAATGAGGCATACAGGGCTTTTATGAATTGAGCCTTTGAAAGCCCTGCTAGTAAGGCATATTGATCCAGATGGCAAGATTTTAAATTACCAGTCGGGTTTTATTACATGAAAGAAATTTTAAGAATACTTCCCCCCC